>PVJI01003102.1:0-130632 GCA_004026765.1 Micronycteris hirsuta
TCCTATGTAAATATGCCCTAAAGCCTCTAATAAAAACCCCGGCCATCCAACCCACGAGGTTCCTCTCCGGAAAATGGTGGCGATGGAGAGGGCCCGTGGCCCCGGTTTCATCTCCTAATGTGTCTTTGTGTGTGAATCATTGATGCTTCAGGCTCCAGTCCACCCCACGGTGGATTCCGCGGGCGGAATCCGCCACAATCTTGTTATAATTTTGGGTTGTCAAATGAGGTGAAAAATTTTTCTCTGGCATCATAGTTTGCAAACAAAGCACTTACTGTAGAAAAATGTTTTATTTCAAATGCACCTTTTTAAAATTGTTATGAACTCTTCCTTGTCTACCTGCCTGCATACTTTGCTGTTCTTTGGATATAGGGGTGCCGTGCAGTTCCTTTGCATTTTATTCATATTAATGGGATATGGTCATTGTTGACTTACTATCTGTCCTCGGTATGATTCGGTGCTCCCTGACATCTGCTTCTCCCTCTCAGACACTCAGACCTCTTCTCATGGACCAGCAGCTGGAAGATCAGGTATTTCAGGTCCCTCTGCTTTTGTTTGCAGAGGTCATGGGGAGCAGGAGCCTGGGAAGTGGTAAGTTAGGGGTGCCAGTCTGTGGTTCTCTTCTGCAACGTCATTGGTACTCAGTTGTATATCGCACTCCACTTGGGCAGGACTGGATGCTACTGGTATTTGGGGATGGGACATTTGTCTAAAGGTTCCTAAATTCTCCAGTTTCAGGGGGGACCTGCTGAAGCTTTGCTTTCAACAAAGGCAATGAGACCCAATAATTCATTTCTTCTAATTCCTTACCTTTTCCCCCAACAGCTTTACCTGTTTCCCTTTTCATCAGAAGAGGAAATCAAATAAGAAGGGAGCTCATAAGTTTTAGGCACTGTGCTGTAGTCATGGGTGGGGGAGGAGGTAAAGGAGAGGTGAGAGAGGAAAGGATGGGAAAAGGGGGGAGTGCCAACTGAAGTCTCTGTTTTTGTAGAAATCTTGTCCTGGGTATGACCATCTTACTGCTGGTACGCCTTAGCCTTTCTTTTCTACCACAGGACACCCAAAATGGCAAGTCCTGACAGTGTTTCTACTTCTGGAGACTTAGTGTAAGGGTTGGGAGGGACTTGTATTCTTGAAGGCTGGTGTACATACTTTTCCCAGGTGGTTCACTCACTCATTCTCCCTTCCTCCAAAGTAGGGATTTCATAATGGGTTTTTTTTTCCGCAACATTCCTTCCCACTTATCTGTCTTTGCTTGGATCTGTTTCCTGAGAAAGAAATCACATTAATGTGACATTGATTAGATTTTTCTGGTTCCCACTTTTCAGTGTTTATTAGGACAAAGCCATTCCCTCCTTCCTTGTTAGTATGCTGCTCATGTAATAACTTTTTAAATTTTAGGAGTATTATTTCATTCACTTCTGGAAAGGGAGGTTTTGCAGTCCAGCATTACTTTTTTCTCCTTCCCCAGAGGGTCATGCAAATGGTGAAGACACAGTTGGCATTTCACTAACACACCAGCGCCTCTTCATCCTCTGCAGGACACAACTTAGTGTGGCAGCTCGGGCCCAGCCACGCTGGCTCCTTCCTCCCTCTCCAGAACTCTCTCTGCATTCTCAGACTCCCTTCCAGCAACACTTAACTGCTGGTTACTGTGCACACCAGCACGTCCTGCTGCTCCACGTCTCCTCCACCCTCTCCTGTTGCTGAAAAGCCCTTCACTGACAGAGCTGCCTTCTTCTAGCCTCCCTAACACACTCAGCAATTGTGTCAGGTCTTCCCGCAGCTCCAGTCTTTGTGACCAGCTTGCCCCCAGCCCAGCCCTCTCACACTGAGTGCGGGTCTGCGCCCTCCTCTGACCCGCCTGGCATGCTTCTGTCATTACATGTCTCACCGTTACTCTACCCTCTGGTACAGATACCAGCTGCACTTCTGTCCCTCTCCTGCACTAGACATGGCTCTTGAAGCAGGAATCGTTTTTCTGTACCAGAGACAATGCCTAGCACATAGTAGGCTGAAAAACATACATTGGTTAAAATGAATGACAATTTAAAATGAGCTAAGAGGCTTACTGCTCTACAGGGTTTACTTTATAGCAAGTGTTGGAGTCCTGCCACCAGCCAAGGAAATAAACCTGCTGTGGACTCTCCAGCGACTTGTTCTTGTCATTGTCGTCAGGTGCTTTGAATTCGTTAGAATTGGACTGGTGGGCAGTCCAGTGGCATCTGTTCCCCAGTCACCGAAGAATAAAAGTCATCAAAATGGTCAGGGGAATAAGCGGTGCCTATCCCACACTTGCAGTAACAGGATTTGCTCTCTGTGGCCTGGGCTTTTATTGGGGTTTTCCTCTCATAGCATTAAAATGGTCTTCAGTTACCTTTGATCTTGTCTTCTGTCAGTGGGTAGCTTCTGAAAGGAAAAAGCAGCAAAGTAAATGAGGGACAATGAAATTTTAAATATGCAAATGAAGTATCTAGCCAAGAAACTAAAGCAAAGAGGTTTAATTTCTAAACTGAATTGATTTTCCTAAACTCAGGAGGTTATTGCCAGATCCTTGCTTTTAAAAAACACATCATCTAATAACATCTCATGTTAAATATATCTTTTAATTGCTCCGAGTACATAAAATAGTACTGGTAATTCCCACTGGAAGTTTTATGAATGTGGTTGGATTGCTTGTAGAATTTCATTAAACTTTGGATTCGCATGTCGCCCATTCTGGTCGAATGGGTTGGAGCCTTCTCAGACACATCTCAGAAATTTCCTGGGTGGAGCCACCTTCTAAGAACCTAAGTGGAGGAAAGGATCAAAAGGTCATTTGTTTTATTACCCTTGAAAGATTTAAGTGCAGTTACCATATTTTTTTTATTTATGCTGTTTACATTTAATTCAAAAACAAGACATTTGAGAAAAATACCATTAAAATAATTTCCAAAAGAACCATATCCTTTAATTTTTTAAAGATTTATTTTTTAGAGAGGAGAAGGGAAGGAGAAAGAGAAGAAACATCACTGTGTGGTTGCCTCTTGTGCACCCCCTACCGGAGACCTGGTCCACGACCCAGGCATGTGCCCTAGACTGGGAATCGAACCGACGAAGGTGATACGCAGGCCGGTACTCAGTCACTGAGCCACACCAGCCAGGAGAACAATATCCTTTATACAGAAGAAAAATTGTGGGAACAGCAGCTGACAATAATTTGTAAAATGGTTGTGCTGCTGACTTAGGATCTTTACTACAGATGAATAAAATACAACTGGGTACAGAGATGTGTTGTTTTTAAAGAATGGAATTAAGATACTGTAATAGGCAGAATAATGCACCGCCCCAGATATCTACATGTTAATCATCAGAACCTATTAATGTTTTGTTACATATAAAATTATAGTATTAAGCTTGTAGATGGAATTGAGGTTGCTAATTAGCTGACCTTAAATATTTTTTTTTCCCATTGACATGGGCCCAATGTATTCAACAAGGGTACTTAGATGTGGAGAAGAGGGACAGACTGCCTCGAGAAGCTAGAGGAGGCAAGGGAATGGATTCTCCACTAGAGCCCCCAGAGAGGAACACAATTCTGCCAACACCTAGATTTAGGCCCAGTGATGCTTTCAGCCTATTGGACTGTGGTAAATTCATGTTGTCTGCGGTAATTTGTTACAACCACAATAAAAAGCTAATATATGTGCATTTGCACAATGTAATACTACAGGGCATTAAAAACAATCATTAGAATATGTAGCCCTGGCTGGTGTGGCTCAGTGGATTGAGTGCCGGCCTGTGAACCAAAGAGTTGCTGGTTCAATTCCCAGTCAGGGCACATGCCTGGGTTGTGGGCCAAGTCCTCCGCAGGGGGTGTGCAAAAGGCAACTGCACATTGAGGTTTCTTTTCCTCTCTTCTTCCCTTCCCCTCTCTCTAAGAATAAATAAAATATTTAAGAAGAATACCTAAATACATGGAAATATTCATGGTCTATTGTTAGGTTAGAAAAGCAGATGAAGAAATATCATATAAAATAAACTAAAAAAGTCCATACATCTGTTTAGATAAAAAAAAAAAGGAATACTATAATGTTATTCATGGTTCTCTATGGATCCTGGGATTACTTTTCCTTTTTTATGTATTTCCCAAGCTTCTTTTGTAATCACAAAATAAAATTAAAAGATAGCCCTGGCTGGTGTAGCTCAGTGGACTGAGCGTGGGCTGGGAACCAGACGGCCCCGGTTCAATTCCCAGTCAGGGCACATGCCTGGGTTGCAGGCCAGGTCCCCAGTGAGGGCCATGTGAGAGACAACCACACATTGCCGTTTCTCTCCCTCTCTTTCTCCCTCCCTTCCCCTCTCTCTAAAAGTAAATAAATAAAATCTTAAAAAAAAAATTAAAAGATAAATGCGATTGACCGTCCAACTAAAGATAGATTACTCTACCAATAGCATTTTATCTCCTTTAAAGTGTTTTTTTAAGAAAGGGGATGAGTTTTAATCTAGTAAACTCCTGTAGGTTAGGCTGCACTCAATCCTTACTTTACCAAATTTCTGCATCTCCAACTTACTTTAAAATATAAGTAATATGGTAATGTCTACCTGCTTTAGTTCGGGCCCTCTTTTCTATGAACTAAAGCTTGTGACAGGACTTTCTGAAATTAGAAAATATTTTTGTCATGCCAAAATTAATCTTTAAGTGATATTTCCATTAATGGTGTCAGGATTAATTACAATGGCAGGATAGCATCTGTAGTGTCTCAGACGAAATTCCCAAGTGACTGGACTTACCTTTACGGGTTCAGGGGGATGACCCCCTTTATCTTTCTAGACCAGACTCACTACTGGCACCGATCACTGTAAAAAGTCACTGCCTTCTCTTCAGGTTCAATGTATTTGATTTTCATTAGTGGTGGCTTTTATCGTTGCTCTTTATGTTTGTGGAGAATGTAATGTAAAGGAAATTAAACCTCTCTAAGCAGGATGAAACTCAGCATTTAGTCAAATGTTTTATTTGATGTCAAGTGCTTTTTAAAAAAACTATTATTTACCTGCACAAATAAAACTGCTAAGCTATAATTTAAGATGAAGGCCTGGTTCCAAGGCATAGTGTGTAGTCCCCGGGAGGCTGCAGACTGCAGGCACCAAGCGGGGGTCTAGCATCAGGTGTGCGGGGTTCCGTGGATGGCCTCAGTCTCCCTGCCTGTATGCTCCCAGCAAGTTACTTCATGCCTGGAGCCCCTTTTGTAAAATGGACCGTGACTATCCCCACCTCCTGGAGTTAGGGAGCAAAGATCCTTTCCCTTGTGTAAGCAATCAGTAAACGGTGGTTATCGGTATATCTAAATTGGTATATCTATGATCCTTTTTACCTAGTCTTGTTACGCCAACGACAGACACTGTTTAAGACAATTCAGGAGCTGCTTGTGTTTGTATTCTCTGTGGTTATTTCAAGGCACATTTTCTTCTTAAGTGTGATAAAGTAATACATATGTGACAAGACACTGCTGTTGTATAGAAAGCTAACTGGCAGAAGTGACAGAAACTTGTATTTAATCTCTGTGTTTACGATAATTTTCTATCACTCATTTGAATGACAATATGAACCTGCAGCTGGTTTCTCCAAAATGCTCTATAAAGGGGATGTGATCTCTTTATTCTCTGTGACAGCATGTCTAAAAGGACCAGGGCGTCTGCAGGAACACGTCATAAAGGAAAAGGCAAACAAGCTAGTACTTCATTTTGGGCTCAGAGCTCTTCCAGGGGAACGGCGGGAGTCAAAGTACCTTCATTCATTTGGATAAATGTACGAAAAGCAGAAGGTGCTGGGGAATTTCACTCCTTGGTGTGTGGGTGTGAAAGTTATAACTGAGGATGCAAATTTAACGAAAACAGGAGTACCTTGCCAGAACTTACCTTCTCTACTCCATTTGCTTCATTATCACTATTCAGGATTTTTTACGTATGTGCTGAACTCAAGCCTGAGCGTTACTTTGTCAAATAGCAATCATGTCACAGCCTCAGATTCCATTACCACAAAACCCAGTGCATAAAGTAAGCAGTTAAAGCAGGTGTGTTTTTCTCTCAAATTTAATCTGGAGTGACTAGAAGAGCCAGATTACTCATGTAAAAAATGAGGGATAAATCCTTAAATCAGATTTAAATATTCAAGTGAAATACCCTTGGTTTTGGAAATTTACTTTATCCTGTTTTCAGATAAATTATTAGACTGAGTGTGGAGATTCTGGGGCACTTTAGAATAGTCTTGAATACAAGTTTAGACTGCCAATTTTGTGCTCAATGTAGGTACAAAATATTTCCTGCTTTAAAAGCAAAATGCTAAAAGTTAAGCAATATGTCATTCAGACAATTTATAAGGTGTCACAATCATTGTTTTAACACAGAAATATGTTTATTAAACCCAACAAAACAGAGAAAATTATACCAGCCCTCAAGTTTTGAATTTTCATTTAAATAGGCAAACTCTAAATCCACATCTTAAAAGATGTTTGTGCATCTATGTATTTCCAAAATACTCATATTTCAATAAGATTTTCACATTATATTCACCAACAGTATCACAAATTTTTTTGTTTTTTGTTTACGGAACCGTAAGGAACAATAATTCTAGAAACACTAGAAGAGAAAAGCATAGCAATGTCCACAGTTACAGGAAAAAGTGCACATTACTCGGTCACAATCACAGTCATTACTTGAAAAACTATATGTAACAAGTCGTTAAGAAATATCACTGATGCCTAAACTCATCAAAAACTGAATGACATAAATTTTACATGAAATAAGGCAAATTCAGGAATGCACAAAGAATTTGTAATCCAACCAAAGATGAACAACAGAAAAAAATCATACACGAAGCATAAACTGATGTATTTCTCCCTAAATATCTTAAAAATAGGCTTGCCTCAAGGCTGAAGAAAACACCATTCGTGTGTATCCAACGCTATAAAATCAGAAAGAAGGGCAAAGTGTGGGGAATAGGAGGGGCCAGTTCGTTGTACTTTGCAGCTCCAGCCACTGAGAGTTCTTTACTTCATTTTCACCTAGAACTGTAACTCATACAAATCATATCAGGAGAGGTGATGGTCTTTTTGGAAACTATTTCTGAAATAGAGAAATGAAAATTAAACTACACACGAGTGCAAATTTTCAGATTGTCACTTGCAACCTCTTAACATTCAGTCATGGACATCCAGGTGCTGCGAGAGGGATGCCTGGCAGACAGCAGCGGCAATCTGGGGTGAGCAGTGCGCAACTGAGGAGTGATATTTTCCCCCAGCGATATGTCTTTTTTAATATTAAAACACTCTGTGATGAAAACCTATGTTAAAGCTGCAGTGTTGCATGGGAGGCTGAGATCAGAATGAGTGCAGAAATGCAGGTTCCTCTTCAAAGTAGTTCCTGATACGATGATTTAAAGAACGTAGGCAAGGATTTTTTTTTCCAGCATCAAGTGTTATTTTGTAGAAAGAATTTGGAAAGAGGAGAAGGAAGAGGGATGTGGAAAAGCTACTTACAGTAGTTACTCAAAACAGTTTTCTTTTAGGACCTATGAAAAAGTTACCAAAGTAAAAATGACAATTTTGAATGAAAAACAAGTTTTCTTTTTATAAAAATTACGTATATATATTTTTAAAATACAAGATCCTTTTCACTGTAATATACTGTAGCAAGAAGAAATTTTGGCTTTTTGTTTTTTTGCCAGATACTGCAGCTTTCAGTCCAGTAAGTCAGTAGCAAATTCCACTAATATTTCAGTCGGATCTTGAACTATTCTTTATACCACGAGCTTCTTCAGTTTTATCCTTGAATTAGGAATATACAGCCTTTTATGCCCCAGATAGTTACGGTGACACTAAAACAAAAAGCAGCAGGCTGGACACAAAGTATCTCAAGTACTTCAGAGGTCAGAGTTCCTTTGAAACACCTTAACACATCACTTTACTGATCAAGGACAATGTGGCATAATGGAATATTTTTCTCTTAAGACTGTGCAGTAAGACCAGAAGCATTTCTGCTGGGAAATCAAAATGTCATCAGTGGAAACTGCAAATTTAGACCTTAGTGAATAGGATCCTCGTTCGAGTCAGTTCTGTTGTAAAATAAGATTTTCCAGTTCATCTGCAGAACGCAATAAAAATGCAGCTGATTCTCGATATCCTGCCACAAGCTGCCTCACGGCATTGATTTCAGTCGGACTCAGCTGGGGTCTGGAGCTTGAACTGCTGGAGGTTCCTGAGCTGGTCGCCAACTGCCTCTTCATGCTGAGATCGGTGGGCCCTGGAAAAAATGATCACAAAATTAGACACAGTTTTCGTTCTAGCACTTCGAACATGAGCATAAATTATTGCTGACTTAATGTATGTATTCTTTCATGAGAAGCTGCTGATACCTTTAGTCAAATATATCTCTCAGAAAGACTAAGAAACAATATTGATGCAAAATGAGCGGCTGGGTATTCTCTTAGACTCCTTTAATTTCCGGCAATCATCTCTCATTGTGGAATGGCAGGAAAGACCTCTTTAATGAGCTTTTTAAAATAAAATCCAATCTTAAGTCTACCTTCCACGTGTAGAGGTTTTTCTGTAGTGTAAAATAATGGAATTCACAAATGTTTATTTGCTATATTTGTTCAATAATTTAGACCTCGCCAATGCAGAAGCTGAAACATCCTAGATTGTAATAATGATGATGCTGAGTTACAAACTCCCCAGTTAAACAAAAGACACTGGGAGTCTGGGGACTTCAATGACATGTTTAGAGTTCAAATTTTAAGTGGCACAATATGGACATGAATTGAGTGCTTTTCCATTTCAGACCAATACTTTGCTCTATTAGGTTTACCGTTATTGAAAATGTGGACATATCACATTGAAGTTTTCTTTAGAAGTGCACAGTGAATAACTAACTAGTACAAACACTGCCACAAAGAAATTGGACTTATGGTAGAATACGGCTTTAGGTATTGTTGGCCTCCCTTATGTATGTATTTGCAGAAACATTCATGTATCAAAACTTTTTTCTTATGTATATTTAAACCAAGTCTTAGATCTGATTTTGACAACATTTTGTAAATTTTTACTTAAAAATAATTTATACTTTATTTCTTGTGTACACATGTACCACATCTTCTTTATTCAGACATTGGTCACAGGACACATACGTTGTTTTCATGTCTTGGGGTACATAGATGCTAATGACTCAATGTTTTCAAAGTTTTGGGGTAGATACCCAGAAAAGGGATCATTGGCTCGTATGGTAGCTCTATTCTTAATTTTTTGAGGGACCTCCATACTGTCTTCCATAGTGGTGGCGCCAATTTACATTCCCATCAGAAGTGTGTGCAGGTTCCCTTTTCTCCGCATCCCCTCAACACCTGGTATTTCTTGTCTTGTTTACAGTAGACATTCCAGCAGGTGTGAGGTGGTGTCACTGTGCTTTCCCTTTGCATTTCCCTTATAGCTAGTGAGGCTGAACTTGTTTTCACACATCTGTTGGCCATTTGTATGTCCTCTTAGGAAAAGCATCAAGTCCTCTGCCTGTTTTCTATTGGATTGTTTTTTGTTGTTGTTGAGCTGTCTGAGTTCTTTGTATATTTTGGATATTAGCCCCTTATGAGAGGTATTGTTTGCCCTTTCATTTTGTTGATTTCTTTTTTTGCAGAGAAGCTTTTTAGTTTGGTTTAGTCCCGCTCATTTATTTTTGCTTATACTTCCCTTGCATTTGGCATTGAGTTCACAAAAACCCCCTGTGAGACCAAGGCCCATAAGTTTAGTGCCTATGTTTTCTGTTTCATGTATTGAGTATTGTTTCAGGTCTTATATTAAAGCTTTTAATCTATTTTTGAGTTAAATTTTGTGTATGGTCCTGTGGGCAGTCTAGTTACATTCCCATTTTCCCAACACCATTCACTGAAGAGGCTTTCTTTGTCCATTGGCTCCTTTGGCTCCTTTGCCAAAAGTGGTTTCCAATATACGTGTAGGTTTATTTCTGGGCTCTTAATTCTATTCCATTGGTCTGTGAATGATGAAATATTGTCATTAGCGACAACGCGAATGGATCTTGAGAGTCTTATGCTAAGGGAATGAAAAAGGACAAAGAACCATGTGATTCACTTATATGTGGATATAGAACAGAAAGCAATAATTGAACAAACAAAACAAGTTCATAGACAACAGTACAGTGGTTACCAGAGTCCCACTCATGGGTGGGTGGAGAATAAAGAGGGTAAAGGAGGTCAAATATATGGTCATGGAAAGATACTAGACTCTGGGTGGTGAGCATACCATGCAATGTACAGATGTTGTATTATAGAATTTTATACCTGCAATAACATTACATATAACATTATACATAATATATAATTGTAGAATACTATTATGTATGTTATATAATGTTATTAACTAACGTTCCCCCAACAAATTTAATGAGATAAATTTATAGAATTATTTTAAAATATTTAATTCAGACATTTGTGTTAAGACATTTTACATCAATTACTGTGGGATTATTAAGACTTTGTTATATACCAATGTGTTCATTGTTATAGTTCTTAACTTTCATTAATTTCTACAATTATTAAATTTGCAGTGAGTAATAAATGTAAAATCCTTGAATACAACATAACTAAGTACATAACTAAGGCCATGCCCAAAACTAATGATTCTCTAACTTGAAAGTATTTTAAGATTTTTTTTCTAAGCACATAACTTTTCAGATAACGGTATTCATTTCATGAACTAAACAATGGATGTTATTTTATCCTTCTAGTTCTTGAGACACGGAGACAGGCCAAGACCCAACCCCTCCACCCTCCCTCCTGAAGGGAGAAGAGTTCTGTCAGCCAGGAGGCAGATGTCCCATGAGAGGGAAGTAGCTTCACTTGGAATCTAATTAGGGCAGAGACAAGACTAGCTCACAAGAACCTTGACATCTGAGAGAAACGGGTGTCTACTTCTGCCCCGGCCTTGCAGAGCTCTGATTATGGAGTAGGAGTTACTTTCACTTGTTCATATTATAAAAGCATGATACTGACATAAGGAGCTGGAAGGGAGAGCGAGAGGGAAGTCACACCCACAGAGAAATTACTGCACAAGCATTCAAGCAAATCATTAACAGCAATTAGTTTATCTGGAAGGTTCTAAGTAGATTTTAAAAGTGTTATGACATAACATGAACTACTTAAATTTTTTTTCTTGACATTCAGGAATCCCAGTACTGGTACAAATCTTCATTAAAGAAAACTGAAAGGATTTTCCTCTCAGCTATGTAGAGCTCTAGTATCTAGGTGCCTGTTTCATTAGAAGGTATAACATTTCTTGATGGTTTGGTTGCCAAGCCAAGTTGCTGATAAGTACCCTTAACTGGACTTGAGAAAGGGTAGAACTAGGGCTCCAGCTCTTTTTTAGGTGAGAGAGATTGTGATTTTATCCTAGTAATAGTCATTCCTTGGTATCCCTGGCGGACTAGTTCCCAAGACCCCTGAGGATACTGATGTGTATAATGTTCAAGTCCCTTATATAATATGGCATTGTATTTGCATATAACCTACACATATCCTTCCATATATTTTAAACCATCTCTAGGTTAATTAACACCTGATGAAATGTAACTGCTATGTAAATAGTTGTTATATTGTATTGTTTAGGAATAATGACAAGGAAAATAGTCTGCGCATGTTTGTACAGATGTAACCATTGTAGGCCTAACTACACAGTACGTGTCAGCAACAACATAACCTTTTTGTCTTCAAATATTTTCCACCTGGGTTGGTGAAATCTGCAGAAATGGAATCTATACTGCAGTTTGTGGATTACTCTCCACCTCAAGGGTATAAGCTTCCACACTAAGACAGGGCTTCCATTTTTTTTTTTTTTTTTAGATCATAATTAACACAGGCAACTCTATAGACAGCTCAGTAACTTAGAAGCCATTCACACCTCTGTTAGGTTATTTTCTGGAAGACAGGTGACCGCATTATCTTGCTTTTGGCTCTACAGGTTCAGGATTGAATAGATAAAACTGCAAGGAATTATTTTTGATGAGTGTTTATTCAAATCTTCAAAGTTATGAGGTTAGGTAGGAAAGCCAAAAACATAAAAGACAAAAGTATTCACCAATGGACACATTATTCATGGTGCCTCCCAGCACTTTTCCTGCTGGGGACTCACTCTGTTCCCTTGGGAACCTCTGAGCAGTTGGGTGGAGAAAGTGGAGCGGGATGACTGGTCCCATTTTAAAGTAGAAGAAACTGAGTTCTAGACAGGTGCACTGGCTTGCCCAAAGCCATGAAGAGATCCCAGTCCCTCCTCTGCACCACAGTGGCCCAGCTCAGATGAGATTTGAGTAGTTAGGTAGAGGCGAATGAGTGCCCGCCCCCAGGAAGAGCAAGCAAACGTGTGGTGTGTGGGGACTCAGGTGTGCTCGCTAGAGCCAGGTGGGGATCAGGCTCTTTATCTTAAGTCACAATATTTCTATTTTAAAATGTTCAAGAGACTATAAAAGGCCCACGGGTCCAAAGATGTCCAGTTTAATATATACTGAGGTGGTAGCTGCTGGTTCCTTCATGGCTAAAGCCTCAGTTTGATCCTGGTTAATTACACACCCCAATAATTCTTCTAGTTGTGTAGCAGTGATTTCCTTGGACTCCCAGCATCTTCTAGAAATGCTATCCACCATGAATGAAGAAAAAGCGATACCAGGAACAATGACTAAATGTCCCCTAGTCTACTTCAACATCCTTCTTGCATTATTCTTTGAAACCAAGTCTTCCAATGATCAGCTTGGATAAACCTGAGATCATGAGTCTCATCTGGTATTGGGTAATTCTGGACCAATAAAGTATGTTTGGAAGCGTTCCCTCCTCTTCCATTTTTTGCAAGAGTCTGATAGAATTCACCAGTGAAACCATCTTGTCCTTCTCCATCTTCGTTGGGAGATTTTTGATTACTGATTCAATCCCCTTACCAGTAATCATTCTGTTCAGATTTTCTATTACTTCATAATTCAGTCTTGGTAAGTTTTATGTTTCTAGGAATTTGTCCAGTTTCTTCTAGGTTGTCCAATCTGTTGGCATACAACCGTGCACAGTAGTCTCTTCACCCTATGCATTTCAGTGGTATTGACGGTAATGTGCCCTCTTTCCCATGAATCAACTTCCACAGTTTCATTGATCTTTTTGATTGTTTAGTCTCTATTCCATTTATTTCCACTCTGATCTTCAGTTCCTTCCTTCTACTAACTTCAGGTTTTATTCTTTTTCTGTTCCTTGAGGTAAAAGTTAACTTGTTTGAGATGTTTCCTGTTTTTTAAGGGAAGTATTTATTACTATAAACTTTCCTCTTAGAAGTGCACTGCAGATTAATTACTCACAATGGAAGGTTAATCTGGAAACGTTTCAAATGAACAGTGAGAAGAATTTGAAATATGACTATTTACTTGCGCTCTTGCATCAAAGCCAAAAAAACATTGCTGGCCCGTATGTGTGCTCAGTAAATACATCAACCAGAAATTTGCAAGGGAACAGAGATTTAACTTCTTGTTTTGACTTTGACAGTGTGGGAAGCTTAATAAGCAGCCAGCCATTACTTGTCACCAAACAATGCTGATCATTAGCAAAATAACTTTAGCACCCCAAAAGCTTCACATAAAAGCACTGTTTTGGCTTGCAATTTTTTTTATTAAATTCATCAAGAAACTGTTATTTCTGTAGCAAAATTTCCACAGTCTTTCATTGTTTGATGACAAAGCTTGAGAACAGTTCTTGTTCAGAAAAAATTTCAGTCTTAGCCCTGACCTGAGAAAAATTGCAATAAAACTTTGTCACTAAGCCATCATACTGCTGCATGGTAGTACAAATTAGGATATTAAGATTCTATTTCTGAGAAAATTTCACAGAAGTGATGACGATGAAATTAATGAGAACAAAGGAAGTGGAAGTAGACACTGTTTCAATGACACATAACAGATTCAAAAATGTTCTCCAAAATCTATCTGCTGATAAATAGTTCAAGGAATAACCAAATGCCCTGTTTTAATAAACTTGGTAAATGTGACCAAATAAGCCTATTTCTGCTTCATGCTTCTTAGCCGATTCCACTTCATGTTGTACTATATTAGTTTCTTGTTAACTTTAGCTGAAAACATTTTTTAAGTTATTTCATTCATCCTTTTATTAGATGCTAATTTTTCTGTCACTTCAAACTCACTGATTCTTCAAATAAACAACAGCAGTGTCAGTGACAGCTCAACTTATGAAAAGACAAAGAAAGCCACTTGAAATCAGCTGACTTGCTTTTTTGACTATTGATATTGTCAATATCTCAATCTCTTCAACCCTTTAAACATTGCTTTTTCCTGTAATGCTAATAAACAAATTATTACCCCTGGATACAATCCCTCAGTCACTGCAATTAATTTAATAAACTCACCATCACTAAGTGAATGGCTTGCCCTGCTTGACTAACACAAGAACCACTTGGAAGCGTCCTTTGATCGAAGGCTCATTTGCATTTTATATATTGATCAGATGTTAAATATATATTAATATTTTCATACTTTCCTGCCAAAGGATAAAAAGTTAACTATTACTCTTCAGCACCTAGGCTACATTAGCTAATGTATACATAACATCCAACGCAGGGCTTGGGTTACAGCAAGTACACATTACCTGAGTCAGTGAATTACATTTGTGTTCACAAGTGATTGCAGTACAATCTGCCTTTTTAATACTGTTCTGAATGAGAGGATTACAGTAGCATCACAGATGAGCCGCATGCTTTTCATTTCCTTTCTTTTCCCCTCTCTTAGATATGTTTGTGTAAAATGAAGATTTTTTATCTAGTCCTTCAAGTAGTATAAAACTCATTTGTAAACCATCTGAGTCTGATTTTTTTAAATGGATAGATTTTCATAATAATGATTTAACTTATTTACTTATTAAACATACATTTGGAGTAGCCATTTCTTTTTTTAATCTATTGGTCAATTATATACTTGTAATACACAGTATTATATCTCTAAAGTTCCAGATAAACTAGCATAAAGGTATTAATATTTTAATTCTTTATCTTGTTTCCTTTTTAAATTATTATTTTATGCTTTCTTTCTCTTGGTTCATCTTGTCAGATATTTTTAAATCTTTTAAATATTTTTAACTTTGTTAGAAAATAGAGAAGACTAATTGCTCCATTAATTTTCTGTTTCTAACTTCTTAAGTTAAATTAGTAGCATATTAACTTTCAATTTTTTCTATTATATGTACAAAAACCACTTTCTCACAAATTAAATGTGTGGTATTTTATCCTCATTAATTATAGCTATTTCTGAACACACTATTAGCATATTCACAATTCTTTGGTTGTCATCAGTTGCTTAGGTAGTCAATATGTCTGAAAGAGTGTATTATTAGATGGTTGGGGGTAGGTTCTAGAGATAACCAGGTTTAATTTTAATTTTTTTGCCAAATAGAAATGATTCTCTTTTGTATACATTAGTTTCTGAGGGAAGTATGTTAAAAGTCAATTGCTACAATTGTGGGTGTGTCAATTTCTTCTTATAGTCTTATTAATTTTTAACTAATTTGAAGTTATGTTATTGGGGCACATAGTTTCTAGACAATTGTGACTTTCTGAAAAACGATTCCCTTCATTATGAGGTAATAAGTCTTTCATGCTCAAAAGCTATTCTTTTTTAGATTTTATTTATTTATTTTCAGAGAGGGGAAGGGAGGGAGACAGAGAGGGAGAGAAACATCAATGTATGGTTGCCTCTCACATGGCCCTCACTGGGGACCTGGCCTGCAACCCAGGCATGTGCCCTGACTGGGAATCGAACCGGGACCTTCTGGTTCCCAGCCCACGCTCAATCCACTGAGCTACACCAGCCAGGGTAGAATTCTTAAGACAGTTTTTGAAATATATATGTATAAAAATTTACTTTTGGAAGATTGCTTTGCATGGGTCTGTTTTATTAAATTAGAGCTACATTTTACTTCTGCACCTACCTAAGAATCTGTCCTTTAACAAAGAATGGACTACAACAGAACAAGACATAGTGTTGATATAAGGCCTGGAGTCACTCACTCTATCTTCAGGGATTTCAGTAAGAGATGGTCGGATGCTACAGTTCAGTGGGAAATGTCTGTCTCCTCAAGGTCTTTGTCAGACTGAAGCCATTTTAAAACCCATTTAGGTTTACCGAAATTCTAATGATTGTGCTATCAAATACCTCACTTCTCTTGACCTCGTCACATTTATCCCTCTCTACTTAACAAATGCTGATTAATCAACATGAGGTTACCGTGGAACAGGGTGTTTATCTACAAAGTATGTAATGAGTTGCTGTACAGGTATTCTATAGACATTTGAGAAAACACAAAAAGCAAGATAGAGATCACTGTTAAGGCCAAGTTTATAAGGCATGATGAAGGAGAAGAGAGGAGTAAATGGGTCACCCTCTTCTCCCCCCAAGTTGTATCTTCTATATAGAAAAAAAATTAAGAATCAAACACTGACATTGATTACAGGTCGAATTTCCTCTCTATCATAACACAGTCCCATGTTGACTTGTAGGCAATTTATTAAAGTTTAAAGAAAACAATTAAGTTGATCTCACACACTTAAAAATTATATCTGAGTCTTTATATACTTCAAAATGTAAATCTTTTGGATCTTGCCTTTAAAAATTCATCTATTAAATTTTCCATTCATTAGGTCTTTATTTCATCTTTTTGTTGCTATTGTGTTAATCCATTTATTTTATTTTTCTCATCTAAATGTACCTTATTCAAAGAGAAAAATTGTAAACATCTCAGCATTTTTCTCATTTCAATTAATTTTTCTAAACAGTCAATTTGAAAAGATGCAGTCATTTCCCACATTGGCCTTCCAATTTTTGTCTGCTTATATTTGCTAATTTCTGGTACTCGGCTCTGTAAAGTGCTGAGTTTATTCAGTATGTGGCCTTTCCATCGGAGCTTCAAATTTCAGTACTTTGTAGAGTCCTGATTAATCGTTCTGATAAACTGTTAAGATGACCTAAAATTGTGAGTCACTGTCCCAGCAGCCGTAGAAATCCGTGAGGGGACGCGGCCTACTTCTGTCTTCTGCCTACTCGTGGCTCGTGGGAAAGGACACAGGTACTGCAGCATAGGGAGAGGGGAGTTTATTATTTAACTTTAGTGGAATCAAATATACTTCATGAGAGCATAATGAATTATTGCATTGCTTATATATTTACGTATTCCATAAGCAAAAAACAGCCGTAAGTTGTTTTTTTTCCCCAAGTAACAAGAATCAATTCCTAAAACCAAAAAACAAAAGTATCCATTTATTGTTTCTCAGAGAGCTGAGGTAAAAATATCATTGCTTGGACTATGGGCTTCTGTTTTTTTGGCCACTTTTAAAGTCTTACCTTTCCAGTATTTTCCACAGATTAGTAGGAAGTGTAGTAACAGGATCAACTTAAGATAACCTCCACAATGCCCTCAGTAAAGACTAGATATTTGTTTCATTTTTAAAAGGAACAAAACCCAATAAGCCATAATTATTAAATGTCGGTTGCAAAATATATCTATTCAGTCTATAAATATTTTTTAAAAGATTTTATTTTTATTTATTTTTAGAGAGAAGGGAAGGGAGGGAGAAAGGGAGGGAGAGAAACAGCAATGTATGGTTGCCTCTCACATGGCCCTCACGGGGACCTGGCCCGCAACCCAGGCATGTGCCCTAACTGGGAATCGAACTGGGACCGCTTGGTTCCCAGCTGGCTCTCAATCCACTGAGCTACACCAGCCAGGGCTTCAGTCTATAAATATTTGAAGACACTTTACAGATGTAAATTAAAACTCTCCAGTGTTAAACCTACTAAAACCTACTAATATATCTGGACTTGGACATGTTTCATCTCCAAATTATGAAATCTCATTTCATAAATATATAAATAGATACAGCATACAGTGATAAGATCATAAAACAAGCAAGTGGAAAACCTGGATTCAAGTCTTAATGTATAAACTTTCTAGGTACACAAATTGCAAATTTGGGCAAATCATTTACCTTCTCTGAGCAACAAATAAAATGTGACTAACACTACTCTCCTCTTGTCTATTTGTTAGGTTGTTGGAGCAGGAGAAATCAAATTAAATTGTGAATGTTAAATGGTCCAGTAAATGTGAGATCTTATTTATTCTTAAATGGGATCCTAACCTTATCTTCTCGGTAATAAGAGAGGGTTCAGGGAAGTATTGTTCATGTTAAAGTTTAAAGATTTATTTTATTTAGGTTGATATAACTCATTGTTACAGTCAAGATTATCCAGAGAAATAGAACAAATAGGGTGTGTGTAAAATAAATGTAATAAGGAATTGCTCAGTCAGTGACAGAGCTGGGGAAGTCCCAATATCAGCAGTTGATGAGCTACATACCCAGGAAAGCTGATGGTGTAGTTGCACTTGAAATCCTAAGACCTAAGGACCAGGAGAAGTGATGATACAAGTTCCAGTCTGAAACCTGGCAGGTTCAAGGCTGAAGAATTGCTGATATTTTAGTTCAAGTCCAAAAGTAGGAAAATACCTAAATACCTATGTTCTAGTTGAAAGTACTAGCTCCTTTGTTCTGTTTAGGTTTTCATTTGATTGGAAGAAGCCTACCAACACTGGAAAGAGCAATTTCCTTTATTTAGTCTACCAGTTCAAATGTTAATCTAATTCAGAAGTACCCTCCCAGAATGTTTGTCTGGATGTCTGGATACATCACGGCCAGTCAAGTTGGCACAAAAAATTAACCATCACAACTGTACATCTTACTCCGGTAAATCACTTTGAATGTTTTCAGATATCTAAAACATGTTTATCTAAGATAAATGCCATAGTATTGGGTTGGCCAAAAGATTTGTTCATTTTTTTCTGTAAAATGGCTCAAGTAGTGATTACTTGTCTTTAACTTCTTTCAAAACAATTTTGTTAGATTGTATTGTGACAGCTGTCATATCAGTGTACATTAAAAAAAACTTCAAAATCAGATTTTTGTGTATCCATTTGAATATTAAACATAGACAAAAATACACATTTTTGGCATTATGCTTTATTATTTCAAGGAGGGTAAAAACAACTGAAACACCAAAAAAGATTTAAAGATACCTGTAAGTTATTTTTTTAAGACTTTATTTATGTATTTTTAGAGAAAGGGAAAGAGAGGGAGAGAAACAGTAACGTATGGTTGCCTCTCTCATGTCCCTCACTGGGGACCTGGTCTGCAACCCAGGCATGTGCCCTAACTGGGAATCGAACTGGGACCCTTTGGTTCCCAGCCCGCACTCAACCCACTGAGCTACACCAGCCAGGGCCCAAAAAATATTTTTGAAGTGTATGAAGAAGGTGCTGTGACTGATCAAACGTGTCAAAAGTGATTTGTGAAGTTTCTTGGTACTATTGACATTATGGACAAATAATTCTTTCCTGTGGGGCTGTCTTATGCATTGGAAGATAGTTAGCAGCACCCCTGGCCTCTACCCACTAGAAGGCAATAATGGGAGATGCTGAATACTCAAAATATCCAAATCAATAAAGCCATTGATAAAAATGAGTCTTATTTTAGGGAAAAATCCATACAGACTTTTTGGCCAACCCAATACAAAAAGGGTTTAATAAAAGTTGCTATCTGTTCAATATGCTTAAAGGTAAATAGGAATGATTTTAAATTCCCAGATATTGAACACACAGCCACATAGAGTATTTTACCCCAGTGATTAAAAATGTAGGCTGACAACCGTAGCAGAAATGCTGATGGCTTATGAGGCAAGATGTGTGAATCCCTCTGAAATTGGGATTATTGTAACCTTTCCTAAATGACTTGTGTAACTTCTTAAGGTATGTTTCTGTGTGATGATTTTGTTAGAAATTTTTATTTCAAAATACAAATTCTAACAAAATTTTAAAAGAAATTGGGATTACTATTAATCAAGTGATAGTTCATATAGCAATATTATAAAAATGCAACACCAATTCAACTTGGTCATTATTAAGGTACATGATATTTAGAAAAACTCCATATAGTATGATAATAAAGAACCAAATTGGAGACTTTGTTTTTAGCTACTTTCCAATACTATCAGTAATCTAAACTTTGTAGGTGTCTATGTCAGATTTCTATTCATCTATTTTAAATTTTATAGAGTTCACTATAAGTAGGTAATAATCATGGAAAATTATAGGATATAACATGGGATCCTCTCAATGAGCTCCTAAGATGTACTTAGATAGTTGGATATGATGTCAGCATCATGACAAGTGAATAAGACCCTTTTGCATCTCCTTTTAAATGTATACCTCGTTGTCATCTATAATCCTACAAAGCTTCCTCTGCTCAACACACTGATATGCCTAAAAATGGACATATTGGGACAACAGGAAAGACAGGACAGGGACAGTGATTCCCCAGCCACTAGAGCTGAACCCATGGACCCAGCTAACATGGTAGCCATAGAGTATGAGAAGGGCAGAGCAGCACTTGGCCTGAAAATCTGGCTTCATCCCCAACCTGGGGCATGGTGGCAGGGCCCAGTAGCCATGGTAACTGACTTATCTGACCATGGTGACCTCTCTAGAAGGGGAAAAGGAGAGTAGTGAGTGGCTGCCAGGCTATGTCAGTTGTGCAGGAAGCAGCTTGAGACACCCATTATTCTCCTGCAGCATCCCACATACTGAGGTGGGACAGGGCAGATAAGACTATCAAAGAGCATTAAAGGGACAGAGTCTCTGCTGACTGTGCTCAGGACCTCAGCAAGAAGCCTTCCCGTGAGCGGCTGAGAGTACTTCACCTGAGATCTCTCCATGTGGTCCACAGGCACCCCCAATGGACCAAGTGCTAATTTCACACCTCTCCCCATTCAGCAGACAGCTCCACCTGCATGCTCTTGAGTGTAACCTCAACAGCAAGCTCAGTAAATGGAGAGCTATCATTAAAACAGATAAAGATCTGTGGGCAAATACAAACTTGGACTAGAGCACTACTTCCTGTAAAACCTAGAATGCAGAGAAAAGCCTGAACACAACAGTAACAATAAAAGTATATCCCACCTGAAGGAAAGTAGTAAAGATTTAATGAGGTGTCTGCAACTTGAAAAGTGTGAACAGCGACACAAAACTAAAAGAAACATGTAAAATTAAGGAAACATGTCATCACCAAAAGCTAATAATTCTCTAATAATCAACCCTGAGGCATGACATTTTGTGACCTATCTGATAAAGAATTCAAAATAGCTGTTTTGAAGAAATTCAATAAACTTCAAGAAAATCCAGAAAGAGAAATTTATAAATTGAGGAGCTGAAGAATTCAGTGAGCGAAATGAATATTGCAATAGAGAACATCTGTAGTTGAATAGAACAAATGGATAAGTCAGGACAGAAATTTTGATATAACCCACTGAAAGCAGAAGCAAGAATGAAGAATGAATAAAGTCTACATGATCTTATGATATTTCATGAAAAGAATAAATAGTCCACAAGGGGAAGAGCAAAATTTATTTAAGAAAATAATACCTGAGGATTGAGAAATACCCAAATCTGGGAAAAGTTGGGCATCCAAATGCACAAAGATAGTGCTTTATTCTGTTTTCTCAATGCAAAAAGAAATAGTCTAAGAGACATTACAGTGAAACTGGCAAAAATCAGAGTTCTAAAAGCAGACAAGGAAGATTGTAACATACAAAGGAAATGCCCAGAAGGCTCGCAGCAGATTTCTCAGTGGAAACCCATATTAAAAGAAAAAAAAAATGCCAGGCAAGAAAACTCTGTATGGCAAAGTTATCCTTTGGATATGAAGGAAAAACAAAAACTTTCCCAGAGGAACAAAAGCTGAGGAGGTTAATCACCATTACACCTGATCTGACATAAAAAGTGCTGAAATCAGGTCTTCAAACTGAAAAGAGGTTTCTCAGTGACAAGAAAACATACAAAATTATATGACACACTGGTAAAGGTAAATATACAGTCAGACTTAGAGAACTCCAAATTTGTAATAGGACGTTAGTGATCACCTGTAATTACATAAACTGATATTTTCCATAAACACTCAACAGATGACAGTCTCAACAAATGGGAAAACTGGTTAACCACATGCAGAAAAATGAAATTGTAAACCTATTTTATACCATTCACAAATTACCTGGAAATAGATACCATAAAACTCCTAGAAGAAAACAGGGAAGCACCTTGACACTGGCCCAGGCAATAATTTTTTGAATATGACAGGATAAGGCACAAGCAAAAATCAACACTTAGGATGACATCCAACTAAAAGTTGAAAAACAGGAGAAAATAACAAAGTGAAATGGAAAGTTTTGGAATGAAAAAAAGATTTGTAAACCACATCCAATAAGAGGTTAATGTCCAAAATATGTAAAGAACTCAAACAACTCAGTAACAAAAATTAAACAATCTGATTACAAAATGGGCAGAGAAACTAAATAGACATTTTTTTCCCCAAGGACACCTAAATGGTGAACATGTATATAAAAAGATACTCAATATCACTTATCATTAGGTAAAACCACCACTGTGAGATCAACACATAGAACATTGTCAAGAAGAAAAGAGATAAGTGTTGGCAAAGATGTAGAGATAAGGGAACCCTTGTATGTTGTTGGTGGGAATTTAAATTAGTGCAACCACTATGAAGAGCAGTATGGAGGTTTCATTTAAAAATTAAAAATAGAACTACCATATGATCCAGCAATTCTACTTCAGGGTATGTATACAAAGGAAATTAAAACAATATTGGAGACAGAGAAGTATTCCCATGCTGCAGGATTTTTTCCAATACCCAAAATATGGAAACAACTTGTGTGTCCATTGACGGATGAATGGATAAAGTAGTTTCGGTATGTATATAAAATGAAACACTACCCAGCCATGAGCAATAAGGAAGCCCTGCCATTTGCAACAAAATGCATGGACCCTGAGGGCATTATGCTAAGTGAGATGTCTGACAGAGAAAGACAAATACTGTATGATTTCACTTACATGTGGAATCTAAGAATGCCAAACTTATAGAAACATATTATAGATTGATGGGTACCTGGAGATGGGGCTAGTGGAATTGAAGATAGGTTGTATAAGTGTACAAACTTGTTAATGGTAGATAAATAAGTCATAGAGAGCTAACACGCTAGATCTTGTTTCCACCACAAAAAAGAAATGGTAATTATGTGACATAGTAGAAGTATAAGCTAACACTAGAGTGGTAATATTGCAATATATAAATATATCAAATCAATACATTATATGCCTTAAAGAATATTGTATGTCAATTTATATCTCAATAAAAACCGATTTGTCAAAAGAATGTCCATATTCAATTTCAAATTATCAAAAACTCTAAAGGACAGACTGACTCATGTAAAATACAAAGTATGATGAAAGATTCTTTTATAATTTTGTCAATAAATCTTGGGGGTAAAAATATAGATTCACAACATAGAAATTACTAAGGAAACAGTAGCCTTAAATGACAAGTTAGGCCAGATGGACTTAACAGATACATGCGAAACATTTGTTCCAAAATCAACAGAACACGCATTCTTCTCTAGTACGCATGGCACATTCTCTAGGAGAGATCATATGTTAGTCCACAAAACAAGCCTAATAAATGTGAGACAAATCATATTAAGCATTATTTCTGACCACAATGGTATGAATAGAAATAAATTTCAAGAAGAAAACCCAAAAGTTCACAAACATGTAAAGGTTAAATAACATGCTACTAAAACAACCACTGGAGCAAAAATGAAATAAAGAGAAATCAAAAAATACCTTGAGCCAAATGAAAATGGCAGTACAGCATACAAAAACTTATGGGATGCAGCAGAATCAGTTTAAAGAGGTAATATAGTAATAAATGCCTACCTCAAGAAACAAGAGCGAGGAACAAATGAACCCTAAGTTAGAAGAAGAAAGGCTGTAACAAAGACCAGAGCGGAAATTAATGTAATAGACACCAAAATAGAATAGAGCAATGAAACTGAGTTTTTTAAAAAGACAAATACTGACAAACCTTTGGCTAGAATCACCAAAAAAAAAAAAAAAAAAAAAACAAAAAAACAACCCAGGGAGGACTCAAATCAGAAATGAAAACAATAGTCATTACAATTGATTCCACATAAATACCAGGCATCATAAACTACTACAAACAATTATGCACCTACACACTGGAGAGCCGAGAAGAAGTGGATAAATACTAGAAACACAACAGAGAGACAAACTATGAAGAACTAGAAAAACTGGACAAAACCAATTACAATTAAGAAGATTACTGCTTAATCAAAGCAGTAATTCAAACCTCCCCAAAATAAAAAGTTTAGGACTAGACAATTTCAATTGTAAATTCTACCAAATATTTAAAAAAGAATTAATACCAAGTCCTTATAAAACTCTTCCAAAAAATAGAAGAGTTCAGAATACTTCTAAACACATTTTTCAAGCCTAGCATTTCCATCACAAAAAAACTAGACAAGGATACCACATGAAAACATTATAGTCCAATGTCCCTGCTGAACATAGATGCAAAAAATCTTCAACAAAATATTATTAGCAAACCCAAGTCAACTACAGATGAAAGGGATCATAAACCATGATCAAGTGGAATTTAGTCCAGGGATGCATGGTTTAATATCCATAAATCAATATATGTAATATATCACATTAGCAAAATGGATAATAAAGTCATATAAGCATGTCTATTAATGCAGAAAAAGTTGTTGACAAAATTTACCATCCATTTATTTAAAAAAAAACCCTCAACAAAGTAAGTATATATGAAACATACCTCAACATAATAAAAGCCATACATATTATGAGAGCCACAGCTTCCATAAATAAAAGGCGACCATACCCAATGGTGAACAAAGCTGAAAACTTTCCTCTAAGTTCAGGAACAAGACAAGGATGCCCTCTCTCTCACCACTTTATTCAACATCATATTCAAAGTCCTAGCCTGAGTAATTGGGGGAAAAAAAAAAAAGAACCATCCAAATTGGAAAGCAAGAGGTAAAACTTTCATTATTTGTGAAAGACAATGTTATATATAGAAAACTCTATAGACTCCTTCAAACAAATGGTTAGAAATAATAAATTCTATAAAGTTGCAGAATATAAAATTAATGTAAGAAAATGTGTTCCATATTTGTATGTTAATAACAATTTCTCAAAAAGAGAAATTAAGAAAATCCTATTTAAAATTGTATCAGCCCTGGCTGGTGTTGCTCAGTGGATTGAGTGCTGGCCTGTGAACCAAAAGGTCACTGGTTCTATTCCCAGTCAGGCTACATGCCCGGGCTGCAGGCCAGTTCCTCAGATGGGGGCTTATGAGAGGCAACTGATGTTTCTCTCCCTCTTTTTCTCCCTTCCTTCCTTCTAAAAAATAAATAAAATCTTTAAAAATATAATTAAAAATAAAATAGTACAAAAACAATACCTAGAAATAAATTTAACCAGAGATTACTTACAAACTGAAAACTATAAAATGCTGATGAAAGAAATTCAAGAAGACACAAATAAATGGAAAGATATTCTATGCTCATGGATTGGAAGAATAATGTTAAAATATCCCTAATACCTAAAGCAATCTATAGATGCAATGTAATCTCTGTCAAAATTCCAATGACATTTTTCATCAAAATAGAACAAGCAATCCTAAAATTTGTGTTGATACCACACACACATCCCGAATAACCAAAGCAATCTAGACAAAGAACAAAGCCAGAGGCAACATGCCCTCTGATTTCAAACTACAGTACGGAACTGTAGTAATCAAAGCAGTATGATATTGGCATAAAAGAAGATGCATAGATTAATGGAACAGAAAAGACAGCCCATAAATAAACCCATGCATAGTATGGTCAATTAATTTATGACAAAGGGGCCAAGAATATACAATAAGAAAAGTCTCTTTAATAAATGATGTTGGAAAAGGGGACAGCTACATGCAAAAGAATGAAACTGGGTCACTATCTTGCACCACACATAAAACTTAACTGAAGATAAAGACTTGAATACAACCTGAAACCATAAAACCCCTGGAAGAAAATACAGGCAGAAAATACAAGACCTACTTGACATTGGTCTTGGTGATGACTGGATTTGACAGCAAAAACAAAGTTAAAAGACAAATAGACAAGTGGGACTATACACAGCTAAAAAGCTACTTCATAGCAAAGAGCCATCAACAAAATGAAAGGCAACCTTCTGAATGGGAGAAAATATTTGCAAGTCACATATATGGTAAGGAGTTAATATCCAAATAGGTAATGAACTAAGACAATTCAATAGAGGAGGAAGCAATGCTGGGCAAAGGATCGGAACAGACATCTTTTTGAAGAAGGCATACATTATGTCCAACAAGTACATGTAAATGTGCTCGACCATCACTAATTCTCAGGAAAATGCAAATCAAAACCACAATGAGATAATTTCCTGACTCTTGTTAGGCTAGTATTTAAAAAAAAGACAAGAAACAACAATATTGACCAGGATGTGAATAAAGTAGAGGGAACCCTTGTACAAGGTTGGTGGAAATGTAAATTGGTGCAGCCACTATGTAAAACAGTATGAAGGTTCCTCAGAAAGTTAAAAATAAAAGTACCATATGATCTAGCAATTCCACTTCTGGGTATTTATTCAAAGAAAATGAAAGCATTGACTTAAAAAATATATGCAGCCCATGTTCATTACAGCTTCGTTTATAACAGCCACGATATGGAAACACCCTTAGTGTCCATCGATGGGCAGGTGGATAAAGGAAGTGTGGCACTGGTGCACATGCGCGCACAGAATGCAGTATTGGCCATAAAAAGGAATCTTGCCCTTCGCAACAACACGAATGGATCTTCAGGGCATCATGCTAAGTGAAAAAAGTCAGATGGAAAAGACAAATAGCATATGATCTGACATACATGTTAAACCTAAAACAAAACAATAAAACAAGTCAATGGTTGCCAGAGGCAGGTTGTAGAGGTGGGCAAAATGTGTGAACAGGGTTAAAAGATACAAACTTTCCATTATAAAATAAATAAGTTATGGTGAGGTAATGTACAGTATGGTGACTATGATTAATAACACTGTGCTGCTTATTTGACAGTTGCTGAGAAAGTAGATCTTAACAGTTCACATCACAGGAAAAAAATTGTAACTATGATTGGTGACATGTTAACTAGACTTGTGGTCATTTTGCAGTGTATTCAAATAATCATTTTATTGTATAACTGAAATTCATATAATATGGCAATTATACCTCAGTAAAAGTAACAGAATTTTAGGAAGCAGTATTTGGAGATAGAATGCAGGTGCCTGCCCTCCCTTGATAATTTCTTCCCAAATATTTGCTTTGTCAAAAATCAATAGATTTAAAAGTTAAAGAGAATCATCTTTATGAACCTAGACACAATATTTTCCTGTATGTGAAGGCAGACAGGGTTGATGGATTTCCATAGAGGTTAGCGTCTTCCTCCCAATTCTTGCCTGTGTTTTTAAGTTGCACAGAATGGAAATTAATACTTTACACAAGACAAGAAATCATCGGAGAAGGCCATAGTTGGACAGAGTAGCGGGAAAAGAATGGCCTGTGGAAGATGAGAATGTGAAAGAGGGGGGTATATTATAAACACACAGAAACATATGTCTGCCTTCAATGATCAACCAAAAATAAACACAGTAATGACCTTCACAATTAGGGATCAACTGCATTCATGAATATCTATTCAGGAACAAAGAGTTAAGAAAACATGATTATCCCTACAATATTGCCCTGAGGAACAATAAAAGAGTAATTTATACTGCCAAAATGGGAACGAGAAAGAAATTCCTAAATTTAGAATAATGTAGAAGCTATATTTAGACTCACTCAGAGTACTCAGAGGATTTGATTCCCTAATGGGTTTAAATTACCAGAAATAATCTGTTTCTCCCTAAGGCTATTGAAATATTGTCCAGAATGTTACTCACTGCACATTTAATTTTGTAATTATCTGTTAATTGTGAATTTGAGTGTGTGGACCAAATAGCCATGCAGGAAGAGTGTGTGCATTGTGTAGACTCACACTCAAGGGAATGTATTTCGACTAGTACCAGCAACTGAACACAGATGGGAGGAGGGATATCAGAAAAAGCATTTGCATTTCAGTCAAGAGTTACTGGGTTGGCCAAAAATCTGTTTTTGTTTTTGTTTTTTTCATAAAATAAAAGACACATTTTTCATTTTCACAATAACTTTATTGATTTGGATATTTTGAGTATGTCGACTATCTCCCATGTGGTATAACACTGATTGTGCTCAATTAATGTCTCAATTTGATTGCTATAAACTTCAACTGGTCTACCCAACCATGGAGCATCATCCAGTGAGAAATCTCCAGCATGAAACTTCACAAACCGATTTTGACACATTCGATCAGTCATAGCACCTTCTCCATAGACTGCACAAATCTTTTCTTTTTTGCATTTACCTTTTTTGAAATAATAAAGCACAATATGCCAGAATGGTGTATTATTGTATTTCTTCTACCTTCAATATTAAAATGGCTACCCAAAAATTCACCAATTTTAATGTATTTTTAATGCACACTGATATGACAGCTGTCACAATACAATCTACCAATATTGTTCTGAATGAAGTTAGAGACAACTAAGCAGATGGCTGCACATTTCATGGGGAGCAGGCTGGTGCACATTTCATGATGGTGCATCAGTACCCAAACCCAGGAAAGAGGAATGCAGAAAATGGCTAATTCAATTTCCATATAGAGAGTGATAATTCTGACTTCCTAGAAAAGTAGAACATTCTGATTTCCCCAAGAGAACCCCTTCCCAAGTAGCAGAAGGCTGGTGAGGCCAATAAAATTTAACTGATTGGGAATCAGACAAATTCCCAGAGGACATATTGAAGTCCAAAGGATGATATGTAAGGAAGACAGTAAGCCAACCATAATGAACGCGTGCCACTTGGAAAGCCCCTGTATGGTCTACCAGCAGGCTGAAGAGGGAGGGACCCAGAATACTGAGTCTTCTTTTCATTCTTACCTTCGGTGAGTAGGCAGGACACAAAATTCTCAAGAGGATTTAAGAGTACATACAGATCCATTTTATTGCAGAGAACAGGCTTTTAGGAAGCTGCTGCCAGAAAACGCTGATCAATACTGAGCTGCAAAACCAATTACATGTGCTGGGCAGTTCAGGGAGAACACAGGGCCACTCACCTCTCCTTTCAGAACCTTCCTCTGGAGACCCTGGCCCCACAGAAGCGGGTGACGGGTTTGGGGGCTCAGCCAGATACTCTGCAAGGTGCTTCCTTCTATCCCTCAGATAATTCACATCATTTTCCTCTCAATTTTCCAGCAAAAGATTAACATAAATTCCAATTATGAAAACTTTGGGTTTGCTTCCTCTAAACATTACACAATTTTAAATTCTGTCACAATGATATTCTTCTAAAATTTGTTTTGTGAAAGAATTTCGATCTAAAATGGAACTGGAAGGTAGAAAATGTAAAGTCTCACGCATGTACCCTCAGGAAAACAAAACATAAGGACTGAGAGACTGATTTCCCATAAATGCCCTATTTACAGAAAACTGAAAATACTGAACTTTTCTTAAATGACAGGGGTTGTCTCATATCAGTCTTAGAAAGTTTTGCCTATGGTTTTCAGATGGATGAACAAGAAATGACCCGTGTCGGGTTGGTCTTGCAAAATGAACTAAATTGAACTTGTATGACTGGACAGTTTTTGTCTCCTCTGGAGACTTTGAAAGCTCATCTCCACTTGTTTTTCTTTTAACAGACTCTAACTAAACTTTCCTCCTTCATATTCCCTGCTCATAAACACAGCAGACCCGGACCCTCTGCGGACTCGCCTGTAGCTTGCTATAGTTTGCATGTCCTGAATGGCAATTCCTCTGGCATTCCAAAATAAACTCATTTTTTTTACCTTGCCTCAGTTCACCTCTTTATTTAGGTGGACAGTTTTTAGTTTTCAAGTAATCTCAGCCTATGTCAAAGAGATTTTAAATACCTGTGTTACAACTTATTGGCAATTCTCGGAACCCTAAAATAACTGAAAGTTATTTAAAAGCTGAGCAGTTTGAAATAAAAGCATTATTATTTATGAGTCATCATTTAACTCTCCATAAGGTTATTCATTGACCTCATTTATTTCACTGAGGAGTGAATGACACATACCTAATTAGATGCAATGAGCCTGATGGAAATAAATGTAAAAAGGTTTTCTATGATAGAAAACCACCCAAAGGCCAATATGTAAGGTAAGAAGCGATGAGTCTGGAGCCTTGTTCTGCCGTACAAGGCCACTCACCGCTGTGGCAACTGAACACCTGAAATGTGCCCCAGTGTGACAGAGGAACTAAATTTTAAATTTTATTTCATTTTAATTTTAATTTCAATAGCCACATGTGGCTAGTGGTTACGTAGTGGATAGCACAGATGTCAATAAACGTATATTTGATAGGAAAAGAAAATAAGGATACAAATGAGTAGCTTTTAAAACAGGACAATACCCTGATTACATCATCAAAGGAACACACAGGCGAGGAATGGGCTTGCTAAGAATAGATAGTCACAACTTGGAAACAATGGAATAATCTCTAGATACAAATGACATTTTACTAAACACTGTATGCAGAATGTGCTTTGACAACTCACTCAGGTTAATTGAAACTTTACTGAGATAGACTAACTACATAATCCCAATTACAGTGGCTTCAATTAGATTCCACAGTTACCTTTCTTCAGATAACGTTATCTTGTCTTCCCACTGTATCAAAGACTTACAAAGTGACCAGCAGAGATTGTTTAACTTTGGTGAATCAATTTTGGGCTCTACTCTATAAAATCATCTACACAGTTTAACATAATGGACTTTATGCATTTTTTACACAACAGAAACAGCAAGCTGGTCTCCTGGAGCAGGATGACAATGGGTCCCTCCCCCACACACGTCTGCACAAATACTTTGCATGCGGCCAGTGAGCCAGAACAAGTCCTCAAGAGCAAAAAGTGCACCTTCCCAGGTCCCTGGGTAACTACGGTCAATACGTGTTTCCTGACCCAGGGGACTGAAGATGAATACACTTTAAACTAATTTCTATGTTGCAAACTATCTGTCTGAAATGTTTGATATGAAACACTTTTCTTTTTCCAATGTTATTCAGGGGTAATAAGACTAAAAGAGAGCAAACTTGAAAAAGACATCCTCAACTTCAACTATTATGCTCCACTGAATTTAATTAAGCTTTCCAAACTCATATAGTATTTTAACAGAACAGCATTTCCCCAAATTTTTCATTTATCCATTCAATAGTCCCTGAACACTAATATAAGCCAGTTACCTATGGATACTGATGGTATGATAGTCAAAGATGTCACTTTGCCTGCCCTCAAAGTGTACACAGTGTACACAGTCTAATAGAGGAAAGAGCACATAACAGAAGTTCAATAAAAGATGTGACTAGGGTATAGTGGGAACATACTGGAAGAACACTGAATGGGTGAGGCAACCAGAAAATTATCACAGAGAACATAAAAGCTGATGAGCTGGGTGCATGGGGAGGACATTCCTACATGACACCAAAAACAGGCAATGGTATGCATGAGAATGAATAATTCATTTTTAAACAATTAAATATTAGATATCTTGGCAAGTCTAGGCCAAGTTCTCTGGTAGGCAACTGGATATATAATTTGAAGCTAAGAGCAAAGCATGAGATGGTACACAGCTTTTGGCATATTCTGCAATTGAAATCGTAAGCGTGAGTAGGCTCTTCTTTGGCCAGTGTGCAGAACAAGAGGATGAAAGGGATACAGGCAGGAAGCTGGGAGACTCTCTGCAAGGAAGGACGTGAGTACAGAGAGAAAGTCCAGGATGCTGGCGGGAGAATTGCCCGAGGAGCACAAAGCAACATGAGAGTGGTATCATGGAAGCCAAGAGAGCGGATGTTTCAGAACTCTGATTATCAACAGATCCAAACATACCCGAGAACTCTGGTAAGAAGAAGGGCAGTAATCATTGTTAGGTTGGCAATAAGTGGAATCACTGGTAGACTTAACCTGACCAGTTTTGACAGAGTGGTGGGGTGAAGCATTTACAATGAACTGAGGAGTGACTGGTAGATGAGAAGTGAAGACAGCAAATGGACAGAAGCACTTCTTCCAGAATTTCAAATGAGAAGTGATGCTTCAGAATGTCGATGCCCACAAAGGCAGTCACACCATCAGGAACTAGCTCCAGGGTGGTGGTGAATCTTATGGCCAAGCTTCCTTAAATTCATAATTATAGGCCAGGATCCAAAGAATCTTTATAGCCACCAATCCTGAATATTAGTGAGGAATAAAGAAGACAATGGATGTAAAGATTCTAACAAACAAGAAATTGCCGTACAAATGTTAGTTATTACGGTCATTATTACTACAATTTGTTCTTGTTAGATTTTGGTCTGTATATCAGCCCAGTTTATATCAGAGTCGAAAAACAAATAGAAAATTCTGCCCAATGGAGTTCATGGAGAGGAAATATCAGTAGTTAACTTATGCATTATGCATATAATTTAGACTCCAGAGATCCAATGGATAACCACAGCGAACCACGATCACCCTCTTAGCTCAGCGTGAACTTCCTCATAGGAAAAAAAGCATGCCAGAGTCCTATGTAATTGGATGTGATAATAATGGGAGTATTGGATGCTTGCTTCTCATTTCAGTTGGGTAATTTGAATAAACTCTTTATGCAAATTGTAACTGCTGTCATTTTGATAACACTCCAACTTGAAAATTTGGATTGTTGGGTGCAGACCCTTGCCAGTTCTAAACGAATGGAGGTTGGCTAGCGAAGGATTCGAAGAGCACCCTTTCCATTCTGTGAAGTCTCCGACATGGACAAGCTTTCCCTTTATTTCTACTGTATTCAAAATTAAACAGGAGTTTATAAGACATGTTGGAGCCTTCCTCTTTCATCCTCAGAATTCTTAAATTCAGTTTAATCTTTCTTCTTTCCTCTGATTCTTTTGCTTTATCAAAGAAAAACCCTTCACCCTGCCATCCAATATACATAAATAATTCTCTTTGTACCTTTTTGACTCCTGGCACCAAGTGTTCTATCTTTAAAAATTTTATTCCTTCATTAAGCTACTCAGATTGAGTACTTACTGTATGTCTGGCTTTATTCAGGGGATGTCATAGTGAACAAGACAGAGTTTCTGCTTTCCAGGAATACATAAGGAAAAATAGTTGAAAACATATATCACAATTCAATGAGTTAAGTGCTAGAATAAGGGCACACACAGGAGTGTGATTAACCTTCCAGAGGGTGGGTGGGAAGCCAGGTAAAGTTTCACTGAGGAACTACTTTTAGATCAGAGTCCTAAAAGATCTGGATATTTAGACAAGAAGAAGATGATTTTTTTATCTCTAGTCTGTAAATTTCTTGAGGTCAGTGAGTCTGCTCTTCTCAACTTTGCTTCTTGTAAAGTAACTTATACTCAGAGTGTTTGAATTCCCCTCAAAATTCATGTTTAGAAAGCTAATCTCCAAGGTGGTGGCATTTGGATATAGGGCCTTGGGGCAGTGATTAATTAGGTCCTGAGGGTGGAGCCCTCATGAATGGGATTAGTGCCTTTAAGAGAGGCCCCAGAGAGCTCCCTTACTTCTCCCACTATGTGGGCGCACGGTGAAATGACACCAACTACAAACCAGGGAGCAGGCTCTATCCAGACACCAAATATACAGGCACCTTGATCTTGGACTTCCCAGCCTCTAGAATTGTGAGTCATGTTTTGTTGTTTAAGCCACCCATTCTATGACAGTTTTGTTGTAGCGACCCACACAGACTAACAGAGTCCCATTATAGTAAAATAAACATGAGAACCCCCCAGAATATGTGTTTAATTAACTCCAAATGCTGTTAAGTCTCCTTTTTAATTCTCCTGCCTTCACATTTTGTTCTTGAACATAATACAATCTGCAGGGTTCATGTTCCTATTACATTGGTTTAAAATGTTCTGCAAACTGTATCTTTTAACATTTTTGTTCTACTATTTATGCTTCTCAGTTTCTCTGTTTATGGTCTGAACTCTGATGGTCTTCATCTGCTTTATAAATGATCAGATCAGTGGCTAATTCAGCCTGGTCTCATGAAGGGTGTTGCTCCCTTCCATGCTTTTCAGAAGATTCCTACAAATTTCAAAATCAAGAATTCTCAAACTTAGGTTAACTGGAGCTGTCAGCCCGCAGATACGAGGCTGGCATCTCTTACAATGCTCATCTTCTCCTATGTCCTATTTAGCTCTCAAGATTTATGCATATGTATGCAGCTGCTTTCTCCACAGCTCCAAATCTGTTACAGGGCATGACTATTCTGATGTCTTAAAAATGGAAAAATAGATTACAGATAACATTTTTAAGAATCAGAATGTTTGGGGTTCCCAGAATTTATGAAGAGAGTCCCCAAGTAAAGGCAATCACAGGCCTGATCAATCTAGCTGTCTTTCTGGTAAAACAAGATCAGAATAGTAACAGCCAATCCCAGTGCTATAGGTGGTATGAGTTTTTGAGAAGAAAAGGTGTTTAGAGCTCCTTTTCAGTACGATTGAAGCATTTCCCTTGCCATTGTTACTATAGCAAGAGTCCTTTCTCAAGTATGAACTAAAGAAATTCTGTTTGGTTTAAGTCAAAAGCTGTTATTTGCCAAGACTAGTGTTTTGCTGGTTTTTTTTTCTGTTTGTTTGTTTTAACTCAGCGACACAGCCCAGAGCCACTGCTCAAAGAAAACCACATCATTTTTGACTTGCTGCATGCCATACTTGTTACCCTGCTCCTCCTATTTCTTCTCAGCAATACACAGTCTGTGTTGTTCAAAGCTGTTCTTTGCTGTACCTTAAGAGGTCCGATCTCATCATACTAAAGCCAAAAGATGTCTGAGCTAAACACTCCGAAAGTCAACCTGTGTGACCTTGGGCGAATCACCTAACTTTCCTGGCCAATTTCTTTTTTTAATTTAAAGCCTTTAAAAAATAAAGAGGTTGCCATTATATTATTTTTCAAGTCCATTGAGACTCTGTCTATGACAATGAGGGTTTTTCTGGGGGAAAGACTTACAAAATGGACCCACTGTAAAACCACAGTATTTACATTCAAACTGAAAACTTATAAAACCTTATTTCTAACCACGCATACGGCTGCATACCTGGCACCCAGCCCAGATGTCATATGTGACTGTTGAGTACTACTGAATGGTGTAATTGAGGAGTGAATGCCAATGTATTATGATTCTGTGTGTGTGCACATGCGTGTACTGTGGTACATGCTTCAGATGACAACTTCAGGATACTATGAGAGTTGTTATGATACTTGATCTAGACTTGGAGTTCAGGATTTAAGAGATGAGCAATCAGTTAGGGGTGTGGGGGCAGACAAAATCAGGTCCAGTAAAACTTCGGGGGGGGGGAACACTGAGGCATGAAAGGCTGGATGATGTCATTTCCCTGAGAACAATGAGAGCCCAAAAAGGGTTTTAGATAATGAAGTGGTGTGATCACATTTTCATTTTCCTACAGATTACTTTGGTTTCTCTGTAAAGAATGGGTTGAAAAGCAGGAAAAACTTTCGGAGCCCTGCTCATTAATAATTCATAGAAACATCTTTCCTTTATATTCCCTTTCAATTTTTACTCAGGGTTGGCAGTTGCCCCAAAGTTCTCTCCTATCTTTTCAAAAAAACTCTCTCAAAATATTCTCACTGTGTCTTTAATCTTTTCTTTCTCTGTATATATTATCTTTTTTATGCCATAAGTAGCTCTCTTCTTTTTTCATGAAATCACAATGCTTCCTCCAACTTGCTAAATAAACAGAGCAAGTGGGACATTAAGAGCGTGAGGGCCCACAGGCGCTGTGCCCCGAGGAGCCCTCAGCTTTGTTCCACGCTCTGTTGTCCCCATCTTGAAATACGTACTTTTACAGAAGAGGGCCTACATTTGCATTTGGCATTGGGCTCCCAAAATTACTCAGCCACTTATGGAGCAACAAGACATTATTTTGGTCGTACGTGAGTAGAGGTGAGCAACACTCAGTTTGTTCTGTACTTTTCTATGTGCCTCCACCCTCCAAAGCTTCGCCCACTTGTCTTTATTTTTAGCCCCACCACGACCATCCAAGTTACCACTGTCTTCCTGAGATTGCAGAAATAACTAATATCAGGCAAAAATACGTCCAAAAGTTACTAGTGATAAAGAGGGGTATTTTACAATGATAAAAGAGTGAATCCATTAAGAAGACATACCCAATAAATATATATACCTAACAGCAATCTCAAAATAGGTGAAACAAAACTGTCAATTGAAGACAAAAGTCAACAATTCAACAATAGTACTTGAAGACTTCAATACCCTTCTTTAAATAATAGCTATAAAAACTAGGCAAATGATCAACAAGATTATAAAAGCCTTACCACTATAAACCAACTAGGCCGAGTATGCATTGACAAACTACCCCGCCATCAACAGCAGAACACACATTACTCTGAGGCACACGTGAAAGACTGTCCAGGAGAGACCACAACGTGGGTCATAAAACAAGCTCCAATAAACTGCAAAGGACTGAAATTATACGAAGCATGCTGTCTGGCCACAATGGAATAAAACTAGAAATCATTAACAGAAATTGAGGAAATTCACAAATATGTGGCAATTAAACAACACAGTTCTAAGTAACCAATGGGTCAAAGAAGAAATGGTAAAGAAAATCAGAAATTGCTTTGAGGTGAATGAAAATGAAAATACGGCATACAAAAACTTATGTGATGCAGATAAAGTAGTGTTAAAAGGAAGTTTATAGTTCTAAATGCCTACATATAAAGAGAAATGAGCCTTCAAACAATGTCTTAACTTTTCATCCTAAGACACTGGAAAATAAGAGCAAACTAAACTTAATGTAAGCAAAATGAAGAAAATAATATGTACAGGAATAGGAATCAATGAAATAGGGAACAGAAAACAATAGAGAAAATCAATGAAACCAAAGCTTGTTCTTTGAAAAGATCGAGATATTTGAACAAAATTTTAGCTAGTATATCACCAAGAAGAAAAGGGAGAACAGCCCTGGCTGGCGTAGCTCAGTGGATTGAGTGCGGGCTGGGAACCAAAGGGTCCGGGTTCGATTCCCAGTCAGAGCACATGCCTGGGTTGCGGGCCAGGTCCCCAGTGAGGGCCATGTGAGGAGCAACCATACATCACTGTTTCTCTCCCTCTCTGTCTCCCTCCCTTCCTCTCTCTCTAAAAAATAAATAAATAAAAAATCTTTAAAGAAAAGGGAGAACACACATCTGACTAGAATTAGAAATGACAGAGGGTATATCACTATTGACCTGCCAAAAATAAAGGTTTATGAAGGAATATTATGAATAATTGTGCCAATAAATTCGATAGTTTATTGAAATGGACCTGCTCCTGGAAATACACAAACTATCTAAACTAACTCAAGAGGAAACAGACAATATAAGTAGAACTTAGAACAAGTAAAGTGTTTGAGTTAATAAGCAAGAACCTCCCAGATCTCCAAACACTATTTATTGAAGAGACTATGGTTCATTTACACAATGGAATACTACGCAGCAGAAAGAAGGAAGGAACTCCTACCTTTTGTGACAGCATGGACGGAACTGGAGAATATTACGTTAAGTAAAATAAGCCAGTCAGTGAAAGACAAATACCATATGATCTCACTTATAAGAGATATCTAATGAACAAAATAAACTAATGAGCAAAATAGAACCAGAAACATGGAACAGACTGACAGTGGCCAGAGGGGAGAAGGATAACAGGGGAAAGAAGGGGAAGGGACTAGTCAAAGAACATGTATGAATGACCCATGGACACAGACAACGGTGGGGGATTGACTGTGGGAGTGGAGGGGGCTGGGCGGAGGAGGGCAAAGGGGGAAAAACTGAGACATCCTAATAAAATAACAATAAAAAAGATTTTAAAAATATCTCCCAGAAAAGCCCAGGCACAGACAGCATCACTCCTGAATTCTACCAAACATTTAAAATATGCATACCAATACCTCAGAAACTCTTCCAAAAATATTTAAAAATGTAGAATAACATTTTAAGAAAATCATTACATCTATAATAGTATCACAAAAGGAAATATTTAGCAATAAAATTAATAAAAAGTGTAAAACTCCTACTGTAAATACTATGACACATACTTAAGAGAAATTTAAAAAGAATGAACTAAATGTAAAAACATCTCATGTTCAGTCTGTTATTTCCTCAAAATTTTAAATTCAAAGTTCCTGCATTTATGAACCAACACTTCCACTTCTAAGTATATACACAAACATTGATTATATATAATATATATAATATACACACATTAAAAAAGGTTTATAGCAGCATTATTCATAGTAACCTAAAAGTGAAAAATGTCCCAGTGTTGATCAATTAATGAATGACTAAACAAAATATATCATATCTGTAAATAGAACATTATTTGGCAATAAAAAAGAACAAAGTGTTGATACATACTATAACACAGATGAACTTTGAAAATGTTATGCTGAGCGAAAGAAGCCAGACATAAAAGATAACTTATTGTGTGATCCATTTATTTGTACAAAATGTTCAGAGTAGGCAGGACAGTATATTAGCCCTTACCAGGCACGATCACTTAACAATACCTCAGTCCTTGCACCCATTATATAGATTGTTAGCTCAGTGGTTTACGGTGTGGACTTTGATGTCAGAATGCCTGTGTTCAAATCCTGGACCCTCCCTTTATTGAGGAGGGGCTTTAGGCAAGTCACCCAACCTCTCTGAGCCTCACAAAATAAATTTTAATCATGTTGGAAAAAAGGAAGTGATGCCTGGGTATTATGTTTTAAAGTGGAGGGACGTTTACTTTTATAAAAATTTCCTCAAAATTCTAGGACTTATCTCATAAGACTATATAAGGGTTAAATAGAGATTATGATGAGGTACTCAATAAGTAGTGTTTATTGTTATGTTTATGTTAAATGAATTAATTTAATAGATGAATGATTTTATTAAAGCAAGATGACAAAAAATTTTGTGTCAATAAAGTCTTTTGACTATACTCTTTCCCTCCCCCATTTTTTGATTTGGTGGTTGAGTTCTGAACTACCTATCAGTTCTTACTTCACATGTACAATATTTTAGAATTTCCAGCTTTATAGGCTAAAAGAATTTTTAGCCTTTGTTTATGTTTTCCTTTTCTGATCTTGGATTTGCTCTTGCCTGCTGATTTGCTGTTCAAATAAAAATAAGACTTAAAAACAGCTAAGAAGGCTCACTAGCTTTTGAAAAACTGAATATGCACTTGAAACTAAATTGCTTTCCAAAATAAGCTCCTTCGTTTTTTCCCTTCCACTTAAGGCACTGCTTTTTTTGAGCTGGAAGGCAACTGATATAGACTAAAGCTAAGGGATCCTGTCCTCGGGGGACCCTTACTTCTAGGGCAGACCTAGGAGCTCCAGCCTTTCAGCAGAATCACTCCTCAGCACTAATAACGCAGTTCCCTCCCAAAGATATCAAAACCCCACTAAGCCTAATTCAACTTTCAGACTGGTCTTTGTTTCCAGGCACTTTCAGTGGAAACAGATAGGAAATACCAGTTCTCACTGACAGTACAAATACAAGACTGTGCAGTTTTTGCTTAAACTCACTGTTTTTCCCTTTGTATCTACTTTGCCCCCCTGCTGAAAATCACAACTTTCACTGATACCAACATCATTATAAATTTGCTTTAAACCACAACACACAGACGACAGTCCCAAAATAACAATATGATTACTGAAAATAACTTAAGGTGTTGTCATGTGCTTGCATACAGTGGAGCATGATTTGTGAGATCACCTGGAAGTCCCTTCCTCTCCATGGGGCTCTGCCAACCACTCATTAAACAGATAAGAGTTCATTTGCATCATTTTCATTTCAATATTAGGGATTCTTAAAATCAGTTTCTTTCCTAATTATATAAATATGTAAATTGTTCCAAAGTTAAATTTACAAAACAAAGTATAAAAAAGCAAGTATAAGCAGATAATTCTGGCTTATATTCCTTTCCCCATACCTTTCTCCCTCATCCCTACCTTTATGTAAACTTTTAAAAAATTATGCTAATATTCACTAAAGAAGGATTTATGTAAGTACTTTTCATCACCTGGAGTATATAAAGACATTTTTTATTACTTTTTATAGCTACCTGTTACTCTCCTGTTTGGATACACTATAATTGAATCAACTGGCCTTCCACTGATGGACATTTTTATAGGTAATCCCCTTTTTTAAATGTATAAAAAACACTAAAATGAAGAGTCATGGGCATGTCTTTTTGTATTTTTGCCGGTGTGTCTGAGGTAGATTCCCAACAAGAGACTCCTAAAGAGATTGCTGGGTCAAATGGTAAATGCATGCATAATTTTGCTAGATATTATCAAATTCCTCTCCAACTTTTTGTATTTCTACAGGCAATACATGAGCACGCATATCTCCCACAGCCTTGTCAAAGCATACTGTGTAAACACTTGGAGTTTTGCTAATCTGACAGATAAAAGCTGCGTTTTTCTTCGGCATGAGTAGGCTTGAGTAACTACCTGCATTTAAGGGACATTGATTTGCTTTTTCTGGGAATTGTGCATTCATGTTTCTAGCCTTATTTTTTTTTAACATACAGTTTTGGGTAATTCCTCTTTTTAGAAGATTCTCAAGTCTTGACCTATGAATCCTTTGTAGTATAGAATAATTTTTTATAGTTTATCATTTATTTTTTTACTTTATCATGTGCTTTGTCATAAAAAAAATGGTGTGTGTTCATGTGTGTGTAATGAAACTCATTTTCCCTGGATTTTAAGTACAGTTTAGGAAAGCTTTTCATGCAACCCAGATATATGAAATTCATCCATGTATTTATTCCTAATATATGTACAGTTTTGTATTACACTCTTGGAATTCATTCTATGTAAAAGCTTAAGAAATTCCTAAAAGTTTTCCAAGCATGCGCCAGGATGAGCCAGCTCTGATCGGTACTCTGTTTCCCTTGCTGACAAGCATGCCCGTCATTGGTAAGGTACCGGCTGGAGGGCCCGGGTCGTTTCCATGTGTGGTTTCAGGCTGGATGTTCTTAAGAGCAGGGACTGTGTATGTACACTGCATCAAGTCAGCAAAGTGCCTGGGCCTCAATTTTCCAAATTAAAAACTCAAACATTACGAAAATGTGTCATTATTCTTGAAGAATAGGACATTACAGCTTTGGGGGAAGAAGTTTGCTATTTCTCTAGTTTAGAATTTTTTTTAGTATTAAAACAGCAATCATTCAGTTGCATAATAGTGCTGTTGCTTCCAGAAACAGCCACAGGATAGGGAGCTGTCCTTGTAGGGAGATGAATGTTATATATTAAACAGTCTTGGTTTTAGCAGGTTGGCACTGACTATCGCTTATAACGGTATACTCATTTTCTCCTCTCAGGTTTAGGGAATTGACGATCCCCAAATGGACACACACGCAAAAAAACACAATATATAATCCACACTCACCACTACTGGAAGCATCATTCAGATTCAGCAGTCCTCCTCCCAGCCCTCGGTAACTATGGTAACTGTAGGTCCCATTGCCATTGATGTACAGCACCTCCTGTGAGCCGGAAACCGCCGAGGTTGAGTAAGTGGCCTGGGCCGCCTCTGGTTTACACTGCTTGTCAGCTGGAGCAGACTTGTCCTGCAACGACAGCATTCCATCAAGTGTCAGATCCCTGTGCTGTTTCACCTTGAACAGGACTATCTTACTGTTCTCTATGCAGCTGCATTGAATAAGAAAAAAATACACTAGTCAATATTAAGTCAGCACCTGTAACACGTTTTCAACAACTTTGCTAAAGACTGGAAAACAAAAAGGAAAGCAAAGCAACAACATGAGATGCATTGGAGATGCAAAGATGGCAATTTACTACGTCCAACTGAATTTAAAATTGTATGAAGAGAGTTGTTCACAGTAGCCAAGAGGCGGAAGCAAACGACATGTCCATTGACAGATGAATAAAAATATGTTATAAATACAATGGGATATTATCCAAACTTAAGGAAAGAGGGAAATCTTGTCATATCCTACAATGTGGATGAATCTTGAGGAAACCTTGTATAATTGTACTTATATGAAGTATCTAAAGTAGTCAATCTCAAAACCAGAAACTGGAAGGGTGGTTGTGAGGGGCTGGGGGAGGTGGGGAGTCGCTCCCTGGGTGTAGAGTTTCAGTCGTGCAAGACGGGCAGCTCTGGGGATCTGCTGGACGACCACGCGCACACGGTCGACAATGTCCTGCTGTGCACTTACAAGTTCGGAGGGTGAATGCTATGTTAAATTTTTTTGTAAAAGAACTAGCGAGGCTTAAAATATTATGTGAAGATAAATTATAATTTGCAAGAAAACATTTGCAAAAGTTAACTTTAAATTTTTTTTGCAGCCATCTCTTGCTCTTATACTTGCTCTCTCCTCCCGAATTTCTCTTTCTTCCAATTTCTCTCCCTCCCCTTCTCCCCTGCATTCCTGCCTGCCTCTGTCCCTCTCACTCCTTTTCTTTTAGGATTATAGCAAAACGTATTGCGTGCCAGCTCTCCCATAGGCCCATCGCATACATCACAACAGCCTGACAAAGGCTTGGACAACCCAGGCCCCGCAGGTTGTCGTTCCTTTCCGAAACTCCACTCCTTCGTATGCATCATCTGTGCTTCAAAATTCTAACCAGGGTTAAGTTGTAACTATGTTAAGTCAAAAATTGAAATTTGGATAAAATTATATGTATTTTCAATAGTAAAACAAATCAAATGATTTTAGCTGTGAGTTTATAAAATCTAAAATATATACAACATATGAGGTCTGCTGGGAAAAAGCCCAGCCATTGTTAAGAAGAGTGGTTTGTATCACATCGATGTCACCTGGCAGCCAAGGAGAGTGGACTGGAATGAGCATGTGTGAACAGTGATGACTTCACTGTACTAGTCAGTGGGGGTGGTAGACACCATTGAGTGAGCATGTGTGCTGTGTGGCCATCACATTCAAAATGTGTAGAGCAATGTATCTGCATCAATTTTTTCGTTACGCTTGAACATTCCTCCTCAGAAAGTATTGGGAAACTATTCAAAAGGCTGCAACTATGGGCAACTGGTGATTGGCAGCTTCATCACAACAGGCTCGCTCATGCATCACGTCTCATGCAGAGATTTTTTACTGAAATGTCAAGTCACCCAAGTGACTCAGCCTCCCTACTGCAACTTCTGGCTTTTCCCCAAACTAAAATCACCTTTGAAAGGGAAGAGATTTCAGACCATTGATGAGATTCAGGAAAATATGACAGGCAGCTAATGGTTACTGGGAGAACTGTGTGACGTCCCAAGTTGCCTGCTTTGAAGGGGACTCAGACATCACTGTCCTGTGTACAGTGTTTCTTGTATCTTCTTCAATAAATGTCTCATCTTGCCTATTGCCTGGCTGGATACCTTCTGGACAGACCTCATATTTGATTTCACTTGCCTATTGCATTCTTCATCTTTTCTTTTTTTAAAAATATAACAATAATTATATGCAGATGGCTAGCAAATTCTTAGGAGTAGTTTTGTCTTAAATTTAGAGTGCACATTTAGGAAAACTAGTAACTTTTCAGATACATTTTTTGTTGTTGTTGAATTAAGTACTAGAAAAAGAGGAAGCATGAAATAAGTTTGCTTTGCGGAGCCAGTAGTACTGTCATACTAAGAAATATTCTAATCTTTAAAAGCCTTGTGTGACTATCAGATTTATGCAGTTAGGATTTTGCTTTTGTTCTTCTGATCTCTTCTACTCTAACTGATCTATTCAACTCTGCTAATTATACTCAGCTGCAGAACTTAGGCACATGATCTCTGAGCTTTTCACCTTTGCATTACTAGGTGAGTAAGATTATGAAATAAACAGCAAAATTGCTCATTGTAAATTGAACAGAAAATAAAAATGAATTTTTCCAGCACCGCTTTGTAAAATAAAACATGGACTGACATAAACTGGTGTATGAACTGAAATGTCTGACTACAATTCCCTTTTGTCATTTCCACCTTAGAAACTGCTGGGAGGGCAAATGTCAGAATAACACTTTTCTTGGGCAATGCCGCACTAAGGAAGGGACCCAGATGGAAGCAAATTATGTTGGTATCATTGGCTCTGCTATTTGGACAGGGCAGTCAGCAAATTCTAGATTTTTTTTTTAAATTCTGAAAGTTACCCTTTGTTAGGAGAATGTACCCAAAAACAGTGGGTTCTATACCGCAGTCTCTAGAAAAGAAAAATACTGGGCCATGCCCAGTAACTTTTTCTAAAGACATAAACTATATATGTGTGGTTTTTTTTGGTACTATGATAAAATTTTATATTACAAATAGTAAAGGAGTTTAAATCATCTATGATATTAAATATGATATTTCCAGGAATCTTTTGTTGCTATAAATATGCACCATAATAAGTAGGTATAGGATAAGTAATCATACCAATTACAGGGCTACTATGAACAAGAATTAATAATGAGGCAATATTAGTGTTACAGCGACTATTAGAATCTTAGGATCTATCACCAACAGTCTTTTAAATGCAAGTTACAGAGCCACAGGCCGTGGGGAACGGTCAAGCCAATGATGGCTACACCTCATGCAGCATCCAGAAGTTGTTTATAAAGGTCCAATGAGATGGTCTCTCATCTAGGAGTGCAAATCTCCTCCCTGTCCAGGACAAAGACATATACATATATATAACATATTTCACCCATACTATATTATAATATATATATAACATTCATATTTAAAATATATTTACACTAAAATACAGACATGTCACATATTCATTCAGTTTAAGCTTATCAAACAGGTAAAGCTTATCAAAAGATGGATAGATGAATATGTGATGTTTACATGGATTATTTTCACACATACAACTATTTCCTATAAAGCAGATTTTAAGCTGTAAGGCTTCTGGGGGAGACATCTCTGAGTCTTCTGGAGGTTACGGGGTGAGGGCACACAGATGATTTCACACCGCCTCCTTTGCCCCCGCCCAGACCAGCACCTCTGCTCTATGCTCACAAAATCACCGTAAAGCATTATGAAAACCCCTGGGCTCTGAAGTATTCTTTCTGTCAATGCATACAGTCATTCACATTCTGAAAGAAAGAAGAATATTCTATACTTCAAAGCAATTTTGAGGTCCTTGGGAAGGGGCTGGCTTCGAACAGCTCCACCACCCGTGTAATGTCCCGGTTTCTTGATGAAAATAACCTGAGCAATGTGAGATTTCAGTTTCTGTTGAGTTGGCCAAAAAGTCCATTTAGTTTTTCTCATAAAATAAAGGACACGTTTTTCATTTCACCAATAACTTTATTGATTTGGGTATTTTGAGTATATCAGCTAGCTCCGCATGGTATAACACTGATTGTTCTCAATTAATGTTTCGATCTGATCACTGTCAACTTCAGCTGGTCTACCTGACCATGGAGCATCGTCCAGTGAGAAATCTCCAGCATGAAACTTCGCAAACCACTTTTGACACATTCAATCAGTCACAGCACCTTCTCCGGACACTGCACAAATCTTTTTTTTTTTTTGCATTTCAATTGTGTTTTTACCTTTCTTGAGATAATGAAGCATAATATGCTGAAAATGTTACTTATTTTCTTCCTTCAATATTAAAATGGCTACACAAAATTTGGTAAAGTTTTTTTTTGTTAATGCACGCTGATATAACAGCTGTCACAACACAATCTAACACAATTATTTCAATTGAACTTCAAGACAAGCACTACTAGAGCCATCATATGGAAAAAGCCAAATGAACTTTTTGGCCAAGCCAATGACTTGGGGAAATTGGTGGCTCTTCTGAAACACACCAATCTATTTTTCTGTGACAAGAAAATAACAATAAAACACACTCGTAAGAGAAGAGTTTCTTAATGATGAGAAAAAAGAGAGAAGGTGTGGTCTCCACAATATTTTGTCATTGATATCTTTGTATAATAGAATTAACTTGTATTACCAAACATAAACATACTATATTTAAAATGTCTCAGTCTTTCATTATTAACTGTTATTCCAAACCGCAGTAGCTGCACTGAGCAGCAGATAATGAATTCCATTAATAAACAAAATAGGCTTTGTAGGGAGTCATTTGTATATAAACAAAGATTTGCATTATTAAGTTCTTGGCCGTCCACTATATGTTGAGAAATACAACATATGACATTCCAACAAAATTTAGTCTGCATTGTATTTTGAGCAGAAGCTTAATATAAAATTAATTCATGCTTTTCTCTTGAATGAACACTAATATTGGTTTCAAAGAAGCATAGATTTTAATGACATAAAAATAAATATCCCCTGGAGTCACATTTTATCTCTGCAAGCAACTTTTAATAATCATTAGCTCCCCAAATCTTAAAGAAACAGCTTGACGCCTGGGTTGCTATGATTATTTTCAAAAGAGAATAATATTAATATGTTACAATATTGCATGTCCAGGCAATGAAATTTTACTCAAACAGAAAAAGTCCTATCCCAGCATTAATAAGACATATTTCAAATTTTCTTTTAAAAATTCCATAAAAATGATTGAATGACCACCAGCTGTGTACTAGATAATACAGAATTATAGATACTACAGAGTTACTTTGATTCAGATTTCTTTGATTAAAAATATGCAACAGATTAAAGAAATACTTATAGTGACTTGTATAATTAGGCTCTGGCCTTATCAATAAATACATCCTTCAAGGCCCATCCATGTTGTCGCAAATGAATGGCAAGATTTCACCTTTTTACGGCTGAGGAGCATTCCACAGAGTGTGTATATGTACATGCACACCCACACAGATACCACCTCTTCTTCACCCATTCATCCACTGATGGACACTTAGGTTGTCATTTCTTGGATCATGAGGGTATTATGCTAAGTGAACTAAGAGAGAAAAATACAAATACCAATGATTTCATTCACTCATATGTGGAATATAAGAACAAAAGGAAAAAACAAACAAAAAAACAAAAACAGACTTAGAGGCACACAACAGATTTGTGACTACCAGAGGGAAAGGGGGTGGAGGGAGGGCAAAACTGGTAAAGGTGCCCAATTGTATGATCACAAGTGGAAGCCAGACTTTAGGTGGTGAGAATGATGCGTGCATACAGCTGTTCATTTGTAGTCTTGTATACACGAAGCTTATATAATTCTATAAACCAAGTTGCCTTAAATTTAAAAAATAAAAATATATCCTTGATGTATTATGCCTGTCATATTTTTAAATGGCCTTATAACAGGGTGTGATTACTTATAGATGAGGGCACGAGTGGTTTGAAAGCGTAAACACTGTCTCCTCATGACTGGCCCGTTAACACACTATTTGAGAAGGCAGGTCTGTAGTCCTTGGCGCTCAATCCACAGGAACTGGACAGGGACAAACTTCGGTTTGCTGAACCGGAACTGCTACTTGGGTCATTCAGGTTGTTTTCCTAACTCCCTGCAGATACCTAAGGAGTCCTTTACTCAAGTACCTTACACAGATATTTTTTTTTTTCAAAAATGAGATTTGCGCCTGGGCTGGTATAGCTCAGTGGATTGAGTGCGGGCTGGGAACCAGAGGGTCCCAGTTCGATTCCTGGTCAGGGCACATGCCTGGGTTGCAGGCCAGGTCCCCAGTGAGGGCCATGTGAGGAGCAACCAGACATTGCTGTTTCTCCCTCTGTTTCTCCCTCCCTTCTCCTCTCTCTAAAAATAAAATAAATAAAATCTTTAAAAAAAAAAGATTTTCTTGATTCCACTTAACTTTCTGAAAGTAGATTTCCAAAAAAATTGGCATGGAAAATGTTACACTGCCTCACTGCATCTCCCAAGGCCTCTACTCTTTCTTAGACTTTATATCCTCTGCCATCTATTAAATATGCTGTGCATTTTCATTGTTTCTCTGTCTGGAATCTAAACAATAAAAACTTACTGCTAGATTCAGTCATTTAGATTCCTTTCTTCTGTTTGCCTTTTACCTTACATTGTTACAGCAATTGGTGTTTGCAAGGTATTGTTGCATTGATATCGAATTACATTTTTAGTTCATTATTGAGGTGGTGAGGGCACTAGTGACCCACTCTTTTTAAGGTAAAGAAACATGCATAGGCCTCAAGCTTATCCCTGCAAAACAGTAAACACATGAATAATTCAGGCATCAATTTGCCTGAATTTTCTGTAAGATTGTTACTAGATTTCTTTGTAGCCTATATGACAGAAGCATTTTCACTTAAGTTACTGCTCTGAATTTCTCCTTTGCTCTCTATTAGTATCCATCAGGTGAGGGAGTGCAATACATTTCACATATAAACTGCTGGAAAACATCTCTACCTTCTAAAAGCTTCTCTTCTTCCATTGATAGTAATTGTTCCAGAACCGAGTACATTGCTAAGCGTTTCCAGGGAAATTCATAAAAGATCTCAGAGAACCAGCGATCCCACTTAGACTGCTCTCCTGCTAAGAAAAAATTGCTTGCACTCAAAGTAAATGTGCTCATTACCTGCGATAATGAGAAGTGACTTATGATGGCATCAACACACACACACACACACACACACACACACACACACACACTCAGATACAGATACATAATAACACGCGGGAAGCGATCCCTTTCATGTCATCAGGAGCTTTCCGTATAGTCTGTTCCACTTCTTGATCACACAAATGATTAAAATGCCAACACAGAAGGTGGATCTTTGCAAAGATGCCCCCAAATCCACTAAGACAGGTAATAAAGAAAGGTATTGTTTTGACTAAATCCAAGGAACCATGATAAGATTTGAAATAACAGAGAAGCTAGATTGAGTTTGTTTCTGACATGAGAAACCGAAATCACAGCAGTACAGCTGTTACCCAGAGTTTTATTAAAGTATTTGAAGAATAGGTTATTATGTTGACAAACTCTCCCTGTAGCAATATTTACGCACAAACATACTCACAAGATTTTATAAGCAACAGAGCTTTGTTAACTGTTGCCTAAAAGAAAAATACAAAATAAATAGGGTCCCCAACCCAAGTATGTATGGATACACGGCTGGCAAGAAGTAACCAGGTACAGTGCAAAGTTATCTCCTCCAAAACTCTTCCTGAGGACCATAAAGTTTTATTTTTAAAATATAAAAGTAGAGACTTAGCATTTTAAAATTACAATTTCAAATGCAATACCCTGCCATTTAGTTACTGGACAAAAAAGTCAAATTTAAAAAAATGTTCTCTTTTTTCTGTATAGGTTTCTAACAGTCAATTTTGATCTACTTTATCAATATGACTTAAATGAAAATTTAAAAGTAATGTTTGAGGTTCTAAAATCTGATTACAGATATAAAACTTGTAAATTAATTTTATATGCACACCATAGTATTTTTCACCTCAGAAAAAGTTTTAGTTTGGATAAAGCAATATCAAATAGGTATCACTAACATTAAATTTCAATATACATAGTGGGGCAAAAGTAAGTTTACAGTTTGTATGGGAAATATTGTACAATAATTAATAAATAATAATACAAGATAAACTCTGTGTTTCCCATACTCACAATTGTAAACCTGCTTTTGATCCACCCTGTACTTTTCGTATATGTTCTTGTAATCATATTTTTGTTTTTTGAGTTTTTACTTTTCATATTCTAAATAAAAGTACATTTAGGAAAACTCAAAACATCTCTGAAAACACTTTATTTGCCATTGGGTTTTATTGATTAAAAAACTTGCTTAGCCCTGGCTGGTGTAGCTCAGTGGATTGAGCACAGGCTGCAAACCAAAGGGTCGCGGGTTCGATTCCCAGTCAGGGCACATGCCTGGGTTGCAGGCCAGGTCCCCAGTGGGGGCTATGTGAGTGGCAACCACACATTGCTTAAATTATTTTTCAAATATCCTTTAACAATATTCTCTTTTGTTAAGAAAGTTGCAGTGCTCCCTGTATGGTGATTCCACTGCAGGCCTGCTTTCGGGTACTGACTATGCAACTGTTACTCTCAAATTCTGACTTCCATTTGCAGCCTTCCCTCTGAGCCTCATGCCTGAATTTCCTATTATTCAGTTATGTCAAATTTAATACTTTGAAATTAAATTCATTTTCTCTTTCCTCCAGATACCCATTGCAAAAATTTTTAATTAAAAAAACAAAACAACATCTGTTCTATCACTAGTTTCTTGTTCTAGTTAACACATCATGCCAATTTTTTTTCCTCTCACCCTGGCCCCCCTCAATCACACAATATCCAAGTCCTCTCAGCTCCATCTTGGAAACCGCCTGCCGGGGCGTGCATCTTAGTCACACTCACTGCTAAGGCGTGATTCAGGGCTCCAGAATCTCTCATTTGCTATTGTGATAACCTCCTGACCAGGGTTTACTCTCTAATGTCTTATCCATATCTTCTCAAATGCATCTTTTAAAATCACTTATCATGTTAATTTATCTTTAAAATCTTTTGAGATTTCTCTCCCCCACCCCAACCCCCGGAGATTAAGACCCAAAATTCCTGACATCTAAAGCTCCTCAGAGTTGAGAACAATCTTTCCAGCCACATTTTCGATCACTTCTTCTTCTTCACTCTATACTCTCTGTAACTTAAACTGAAAAATAAATTCTTGCCACCGTAATATTCTGAGCCAGCTAAACTGCCCTCTGTGTGCACCAATATACAGCAAGCAAGTTTCTCATAACTGTTGCACATATTATATCCAATAATGAGTTTGTCATTTCATTTTTAATCTTATTTCCGGAATTTTAACACATGTATGTAATTTTAAATTAAAAAGTACATTTTTTTCTTAAAAGTTTTTTAGTTTTTTTTTTAACTTTTTGTGTGAAATGAAAAAGTGTTATCTAGGTAAAGCAGGCTTAGAAATGGCTTCCATCAAAAGTAAGGGGGGGAAAGATGGCATTTTCCTTTTGACACGGCCTCAGTAACCTAAACTTCAGGTCGACAAAATCTTTTTCTCAGTAAATCTCTGATCTCTCCCCCAGATACCCTGCAACAAAAGAAGCAGTGCATATTTGAAATTCTTGTATATCTTCTCCAGTAGGCAATTATCTTTGTGAAAAAAATGTGAGAAAAGCAAATAGAGGATAAAAGATAACCCATGCGAAAACAAAAAATTAAATTGTATGAGATCTGTCCACAAGGTATCCAGCCATGTAATATGAAAAATAGAGGCATTTATTGAAGAAGATAAGAGATAAAAGAAACATTGTACACTGGAAAATGATACCTCAATCCCCTTCAAAGTAGGCACTTTGGGACCTTACACGGTTCTCCCAGTCACCATCAGCTGCCCCATTGTATTTTCTTGAATCTCACTGATGGTCTGAAATCTCTTCCCTTTCAAAGGTGATCTTAGTTTTGAGAAAAGCCGGAAGTCGCAGGGTACCAAATCTGGGTTGTAGGAGGGATGAGTCACCTAGGTAACTTGATGTTTTGCCAAAACACTCTGCACCAGATGTGATGCATGAGTGGACACTTTGTTGTGATGAAGCTGCCCATCACCAGTTGCCCATAGCTGCAGCCTCCTGAATCATCTGAATAGTTTCCACAGAGAAATGTTCAAGCTTAACGCAAACCTTGATGTAGATTCATTGCTCTACTCACTCGGTCATTTTGAATGTGATGCCCACACAGCACACATGTGCACTCAACAGGTCCCCCACTGACTAGTACAGTGAAGTCATCGTTGTTCACACATGTGCACTCCTGTCCACTCTCCTTGGCTGCCAGGTTACATCAATGTCACACAAACCGTTCTCATTATGTTAACAATGGCTGGAATTTTCCCAGACAGATTTTATAGATAGATAGATAGATAGATAGATAGATATAGATATATAGATATATAGATATATAGATGTTTTTTCATTCTCAATAGCTATAGATCGAAAGACCTTGAGCCAAATATCCCACTGAAGATGGGAAGTCTGAGGAGTGTGAGCACATTTACCTTCCAACAATTGGTAAATTCCCTCAAAGCAAGACTCTAAACATGATAATTATGTTAGAATCTTTAGCTATAAAACCTTACAGCTATAATCAAAATTCAAAACAAATATTACAGTTATAATAAAAATTCAGAACAAATATTTTTAAACTTTAAAAAGCACAGTAGAGGTTGCTAAGAATTTTTTAGAGCAGTTAATCAGTAGCTATTAAATAAAGATACTAGTAACACAGTAATTTCAGAAGATTAAGGCTAATACCTACATAATGGTTACTGGAGTATGATGTTGGGCAGCGCGAGGTATGTTATTTCTCTACGCTCTAATCAAGTCTGTGATAAATAAAGGGGCTTTATAAGGATTTATTAGTTTCTGGTAATTAATGACTATATTCTCTGATATTAAGGCTGCATATTTTATGTTGTCCACATAATATGTATACATTATTGACTAATGCTCAAAAAACTCACAGGTATTCTTGCTGTTTTGACTATGATTTTCATACAAATAAGATAAAAATAATACATGCCACTTTAAAAGATAAATTAAGAGAAACAAAATGACTTTGTTTTCATTTCCATAGATAACCGTTTTCCCAAAGCACAAGGTTAGGCTACAATTTTGGGTCAAATTATGGTTGGATACATTGTCACCAATATCATCAATTGTCATCTATATAAGCCTAAATCCACAAAACTGAGGCCAAGTACTTTATTTTTTAAAAAAGATTTTATTTATTTATTTATTTATTTTCAGAGAGAGGAAAAGGGAGGGAGAAAGAGAGAGAGAGACACAGATGTGAGAGGGAAACATTGATGGGTTTCCTCTTGCCTGCCCCCTACCAGGGGCCTGGCCTAGCCCACAGCCCAGGTATGTACCCTGAAGGAATCAACCGGTGACCCTTCAGTTTATGGAACTACATCCGACCCACTGAGCCACACCAGTCAGGGCTCAGGCCGTGCACTTGAAAAGTGACTATTTATTTATCCTAGATGTCAGTTACCTAAAATTTTCTAAGTCTGGTCTTGAGATCATTCACCACTGACTTAAGAAAATTAGGCTGAACTGGTAAACAGACGCTTGAAAAATACAATTAAAGTCTTCAAAAATTGGCCATGGCTGACTATTTTCATCTTTTTCACCTTTCTTTTTGACCAAGTAGAGACACTTGACTAATGATGTTATTTCAACACTGATGTTGGGAGGTAATCATAAGTGGTTTCAAAATTAGAAACAGGTGCGCTGGCATGGTTGCATGAGCAGAATGAAGAACAACTCCTTCCTACTGTCACTCCATATAATGAATTCCTTCATACCTGCTTTTGATGAACATGATGTTCAATCATATACTAAGCATAATTCCATCTGAACTGTATACCTTGAAGGAGCCATATAATTGAGATCTTAATTCCTACACAATGGAATAAAAGCTTACAGATTATTCTAATTTAATTTAAACTAGGCATAAAAATCACCCATCCATTTTGATATTTTAAGTATATTAATTATGAAATAGTCAAGCTAAGGCAATTAGAAAAGCCATCAAAATGGTGATGCTTGAATTATTGAGTGATAATGCTTTTACATTAATGTGAAACTAAATTTTAAAGGGAACATACACCAGACAACATTAAATAATCTAAAAATAACCTAGTGATAAACTTAAAACACATTGCCTGACTGCATGTGAATGCTGTGTATATATAAGCAAATGCTATGTTTTAAAAAGAAAAATTTTCCTCCTTAACAGTGCTGCTCCTGTTACAACTTAGTTATGTGAGGTGCTCTGATTTATCGTGTTGCCTGTGGGTGTAGGGTATGAGGAATATCACTGTTGGCATATTTCTTCACACATCAGATATAAAGTTTGTATTTTTTTCCATCTACAATGAAAAATTCACTTGTTATTCAGGAAGTCATTAATTTTTAGAAGTTCTCTACTCTAACTTCTCAAAACTATACACAAGTAAATCCATTAATGCTCTTGAACACTACTTGTGTTTGGAGAGTAGTGGTATAATCTTCCTTAAAATCGACTGGATTATATTACCCTAATCCATGATAAATTTTGGTAGAACCAGTATAACTAGGTTTCTCTTTTCCTTCCACTTAGATTCTCTATGAGTCTGCTTCTTTCTCTGCATAGTTTCCCTGCAAGATTTCATCTGTGTTTATGTCTTCGTCTACCCCTTTTGCACTAAAGACCTCCAATCTAAATCTGTATTTAAGACCAATCCCCGGTGCACAGTTTCACCTACCTACTGGATACAAATACCTGCATACCTCATAGGAGCTCCCATTCATTATGTCAGATTGGGCACTTTATTTTTTTACATTCTCATTCCTCCAGGCATAGTTTGCTCTGCCCCCGAATTCTTGCCTCCTAATTTCAATTAATGATACCTTCATCTATATTGTCTCCTGAGCTTAGAGACCTGTCATTCTCAACAGGCTCCTTTTCATGATCATATATGCATAACCCAGGACAAAGTCTTATACAAACAATTCTACAGACTAGTGAGTTGTTTAAACAATGTTCTATTGAACACCTTCTATTTACTAGGCCATACATTCAGCCAGGTGCTGTGGATATATCACCAAATAAAACAGACAGGATCCCTCCCCTCAAGGAACCTAGAGTCATGCAATGAGAGACAGACTAGATGAGAGTAAGAAGTGAAAAACAGAAATTCAGACAGTGATAAACATTACTAATAACATAAAATAGGGTGATATAAAAATTATTAGAAATGGATGTCCAAGTACAGTTCAAGATGGCAGAGGAATAAGTAAAAGCTACACTACCCACTTCCTGGGACCAACCTGGAATTACAACTAAATTGGGGAGAAATCATCCAGAATAACCAACTGAACACTGGAGAGAAGCTTTACGGATAGACAGAAGAAAACACTCCACCACAATGTGACTTAGAGTGCAGAGGAGGCACGAGAGGGCTGGCTGGGATCCCACAGGCGGCAGTTGAAGTTCCAGAGGGATATTTCAATGGCCGGGGGGTTCCTCCTGAGAAATGTAGGGTCTCAACCCCGAGCTAGGCTCCTCAGCCTACAGCACCAGAGCTAGAAAGAAAGGAACCCAGATAACATCCAGCTGTGAAAAGCAGCAGGGTTTCTGTCTCCCAGGGGGAGACAGCTGGAGATGCAGAGAGCCTCTTAAAGGGCCAACGCACAACATCTCATTTGCAGCCACTTACCCTGGGCTCTGGGAAAGGGAGGACTGAGTGGACTAGAGACGCTTGAGGAAAGTCTGGGGTTGGTGGCTCTGGGGAGAGAACTGAAGGAACAGCTAACAGGATCTCTGTGCTGAGTCATTCCCCACACTGCAGGAGCCATCTCTCTCAGGGAGAGCAGTCTGAATGGCATCAGCCCGAGGGGTAGCAATACCCCTGCCCACAGGAATTACTCTACCCCACTCTGTGTTGTTTAAGCCCACTGCTGACTGCAACTTGATTAGGTTTAGCAGCTGATTAGTTTAACAGTTAAGGCAGAAAATACACAGAAGCAGACCCTAAATGAAAGAAGAGGAGAATTCTTCAGAAGAACTAGATGAAATGGAGGCCAGCAATTTATCAGATAGAGAGTTTAGAGTAATGATTACAACAATATTCAACAGCATGAAAAAAGACACAGAAACCATAAAAAAAGATCAGTAAGAAGTAACCCAATATCTGAAATAAATAATATACTGGAAGGAATAAATAATAGGTTAGATGGAGCAGAGGATTGAATCAGTGTTGTTGAAGACAAGGTAAGAAAAAACCCCAGGCAGAAAATCAAAGTGAAAAAAGAATAAAAAATATGAAGAGAGCTTAAGAAACATTTTGAACAACATGAAACATAACAACATCTGCATCATGGGAATACCAGAAACAAAAGAGAGCAAAAAAGGGATCGAGAACCTATTTGAAGAAATAATGACCGAAAACATCCCTAACCTGGGGAAGGAAAATGTTGCACAAGCTCAGGAAATTCAGAGCATCCCAAACAAGTTGGACCCAAAGAGGCCTACACCAAGACACATCATAGTTAAAATGACAAGGCTTAAAGACAAAGGGAGAATCCTAAAAGCCACAAGAGAAAAGCAGGTAGTTACCTACAAGGGAGCACCAACTAGACTGGCATCTGATTATGCACCAGAAACATGTCGGGCCAGAAGGGAATGGCGTGAGATATTCAAGGTGATGAAAAACAAGGACTTACAACCAAGGCTATTCTACCCAGCAAGGGTATCATTTAAAATCAAAGAAGAAATATGGAGCTTCCCAGATAAGAAGAAGCTAAAGAAGTTTGTTAATACCAAGCTAGTATTACAACAAATGGTAGAGGGCTTGCTTTAAGAGGAAGAAGAAAGAAAGAAATGAATGTTCAAGAGGGAAGGCCTTTCTGAAAAATATACATAGGACAATTAACCAAAAATGTAACACACAAACAAAAATAAGCAGTCATGTGAAGATTTAGGAGAAATGTATCTGTGTGCATGTATGTGTGTGTATATGAACACAGCACAGAAATTCATTCCATATTTGATCCAAAATGTTCTTCACATGCAAAGATCTCTGACTATGATCCACACGGTTTGGTAAATTATATCATGGAAGCATTCACATAGTTTAGACTAAAACTTGCCTTACAACAGGAAATTGCAACAGCACATGTTTTTGCTGATGCATTGAATATTCTCGATTCCCCCTCCAGATGCACTCTCTAAACACTGTGTCCCAGGAGTATCACCACTATGGACCCAGTGCAGCTAGCCTCACTTGCTCTCTGGCCGCCCTGATGGTAGTTCAGAGGTTGAGCATTGAGAGTGCTTGTCCCCTCCCAGTCCAGTAGCAGCTGGTTTCCTCTGCTGCTGAACCTGCATCCTATGAGACAGTCCCTCTCTGAGCCTCAGTTCCTATCTGGTTCTGCAAGCAGTGGCCTTGCATTGCTCCTCCTGGCTTCTCTCACTAGCCAGTCCTACTGTGCTTCCCCACTGTCTTCTTGATTCCTTAACCCATTCTCACATCTATGTAAATGCCCCTTTATTAAACACTCTTCTCTTCAATGACCCTTTGGAATGTTATCTGTTTCCACAGGTATCCAGAATGACACAGTGCTGTTCATTATTGAGCCAACCAGTGAACAATGAGTATACTTTTTAATCTAAATTTTTATCCCTACAGTATTAAAACTTTTCTGTGTATTGTTTGTATTCCAAGCTACTATTCTCATTTTTTCAAACCAAATTCTCTAACACCAAAATAAAACCCTTTGGAATATTTCCTATATCATCAAATCGATCAGGTGTTCCATCAGTTCCGTATTTCCCCTGGACATCTCTCTCCTGGAACTCTTTCTCCGCCTTGTCCAATCTGGCAAGGTTGTTCTCCAGGCCGGCCACGCAGCGTCATCCTACACAGCCTTCCACTTCCACTTTGAGTCCCCTCTTCTTGGACTCAGTGACTTCCTCCTGTGTTATTGTTCCAGTGGACAGTATTCTCCAATGACCTTCTGAGAAAGACTCTATGGAAGATATATGCCAGATAATTATCTTAAATTACTTCTACCCTTATGCTTGATTGATAATTTGGATGGATTATCATTCTCACTTTTCCGGCCATAATTGTCTAACTTCAGCCAATTGTTGGTCCTCCTAGATTGATCTTTTTCTTTTACTTTTCTATTTCATTTTCCATTCTTTGTCTAATTTTTGAAGCTTTGAGCAATTTCCCAAATGATTTTCCAATCTTAAAAAAGTTTTAATATATTTTTTAGTATAAGTTTCATTTTATCTATTGTTCTTTTTTAAGCATTCATTTATTTCAAGGAAATACCTTTTTAAAAAGCATCTCTGCAATATTGGACCACGGTTTGCTTCAAAATTTTCTTCTGCTCTTTGATTTGCTTCTGATACCTGAGTGCCAGGATCCACAGTTCCTTTACCTCTCTGGCTTCTCATTTTTTTTTTAAATTTATTTACTTTCAGAGAGAGGAGAAGGGAGGGAGAAAGAGCAATGTACGGTTGCCTTTCACATGGCCCTCACTGGGGGCCTGGCCTGCAACCCAGGCATGTGCCCCGACTGGGAATCGAACCGGGACCCTCTGGTTCCCAGCCCGCGCTCAATCCACTGAGCTACACCAGCAGGGCTGGCTTCTCAATTTTTGAGAGAAGAATTCTAGTTCCCTGAATGGGAAAAATACCTATGCTGTCTTCATTTTTGGACCTAAAAAATGAAAAAGGCTTGCAGCAGAGATATAACTGCCTTCAGTTTGAAAAATTTATTCTGTCCATTTTCAGTATATTGTTCCTGTTGTTATACCCAATATCCCTTTTGCCTCCATTTCTCTCTCAGAAACCACTCACAGACTACTTGGGTGGGAAGAGGGAAAGATCCCTTGTTAATACAGAACTTGGGAGAGGACCTGAGGTCTAATGAGTTCTTAGATAAAGAACCAATTCTCATATTTTCATATTCATGCAAGTCCACTTTCTGTAAGACCTGGTGCCTTCAATTATCGGACTTTCCAGGGTCTGTAGGGATTGAACTTTTTTTTTTCTTTTTTTATTGTTGTTCAGTTGCAGTTGTCTCTTCCTTTCCCCATTGCTCACCCGGCCCCATCTGCCCCCACCCCCATAGTCAATCCCCCACCATTGTCCATGCCCATGAGCCCTCCATTTGTGTTCCTTTTCTTGCCCCTCCCCCTCTCTGCTCTGGTCACTGTCAGCTTGTTCTTTATTTCCAAGTTTCTGGTTCTCTTTTGGTATCTCTCTCTAGCCACTTTTTTTCCAAAAATGTGATGGAATCTCTCATCCTTTCCTGAGTCCTCCTCATTCCCTTTCTCCTTGCCGATCTACACTCTTTATATTTGCAGTCATTTTAGTAGGGGGGTTGGAAGGACGTAGAGGTAAAGGTAAGGATTTGTTTTTCCATGTCAAAATGCATGTACACTTTAAAACATTAATATTAGATTACAGGTTGGAAAACTTTGTGAAGTAATGCAGTATGTTTAGGATTTGGGTAGCTACATTGTTTATCTATTTATATGAGATTCTTGTCATTTCAAATAGTTTTAATACATGAAGTGGCAAACTCTGAAAGTTCTGATAGAAAAAGGAAATTAAAAATATGTAAACAAAAAGATCATGCTGCTTCTATCATCTTGGCACTATTAAGACATTAAAGTTTACAATTTAAACATTTCAAAACTGGTTAAAAGTGGTGAGAAAAAACTCATGTAAACATATTTTATTTTCCTTGTGAAAGAACTATTAAAAAGGTGGAACGTGGTGATTTTTTAGACATAGAACAAGGCATATGGCAAAATAAAGCCAAGTATGCTAAAAGACCGCACCAAGGGGATGGTTCACATCTAACAGAAAAACCACATCCAAAAATGGATGAGGTATTTTTTTCTTAACACCTTCACTTTTTTTCACCCAGCCCCTCAAACCCCCTCACCTCTGACAGCTGTGAATCTGTTCTCTTATCTTTGAGTCTGTTTCTATTTTGTTAGTTTATTTTGTTCATTAGATTCCACATATAAGTGAAACCATATGGTACTTACTTTCTCTGACTGCCTTATTTCATTTTAGCATAATACTCTCCAGGTCTGTCCGCGCTGTCACAAAATTAAGATTTCCTTCTTTTTACTGCTGAGTAGTATTCCGCTGTGTAAATGGACCATAGGTGTTTTATTCACTCATCTACTGATGGGCGCTTGGGCTGCTTCCAAATCTTGACTATTGTAAATAATGCTAAAATGAGCATGGGGTGCATGCGAGTATATTCTCTTGAATCAGTGTTTTGGGTTTCTTTGGATATATCCCCAGAAGTGGAGCTGCGGGGTCATAAGGCAGTTCCATTTTTATTTTTTTTTGAGGTAACTCCATATTGCTTTCAACTCATACACAGGCAATAGTATCACCAGAGGGAAAGGGGGTAGGGGAGGTAGAAGAGGGTAAAGGGGGGATAAATGGTGATGGAAAGAGATTTGACTTGCGGTGGTGAACGCCCACCATACTCTGCAGATGATGTATTTAGAATTGAACACCTGCAACCTACATAGTTTTATTAGCCAGTGTCGCCCCAATGAATGCAACGGAGAAAGCAGAGGCTGATGAATGGAGAGGCGCAACTGTAATAAAAAGGTCTTTGGAGGGAGTGTCCCAGTCCTGAAGTCCTCTGCCTTTCAATATTTAAACTGAGGCACACAAATACATTGATAGAATACTGAACAATTTGTGTGATAAGAAGAAGCAGAATGTGGAAAAGGGGGGAAGAAGACTAAACAATATACAAAGTCAACAGCACAGGATTTGATCAATTTCATGACAGGCTCTTATTGTATAAGATGGATTTAACTGGGCTAAAAGTATAGCCCCATATGTAAGTCTAAGATATTGTCTATTTACTATATGTCAAGAATTGTGCTAATGAACTGTCATACTATCGGAATCCACACAACGTCCCACTGAACTAGATGTTTGTTATTAAGCTCTCAATTTATGGACTGAAAAAAATGGAGGCACAGAGACTGCAAAGTGATTTATCCAAGACCACACACCTACAAATACCTAGACACTCTGACTCAGAGTCCGTAGTCTTCACCAGTGCGCCCTGCTGAGAAAGTCACACAGTCCTTCCTGGGGGCCACGCTGTGAGCCCTCATCACTGACAGTGTCCAGGTAAGAAAAACAAGGTGGATGGAAGATCTCAAAATTCTATAATGAAATTAAAGGAATCTGAGGTTTTTAACTAGAGAAGACAAAAAAGCAATCTTCATTTGTTTGTTCATCAGGAAATTATCAGGCTCACTCTGTCAAACACTGTTAAGAACTCCTTTGGAGGCGTCTGGAAGCGATGGAAGGTAATTAGGGCACACACACGAATAGGCCAGTTGTATTGTTTCAATATTCAATGCCTAGTTATTTTAATGTAAGACCAAGTGACAATAGAATTGAGAAATTTTTCAAATTAAAGCACCTTGCTTTCATATATGTTTCCTTAATAAAAATGCTAGAATGGAAGCTAAATACTAAGTTTGGGGGAGCATAAATAATACTAAATCTCTCTATCTTAGGTATATCTTCAGATGTTTATGAGCGAAAATTCAAACTTGTTTTTTAATCTTTTAAAATTTGCTAGCTGCCCTAAACTACAGCTTTAAGTACAAGCATCATTCAATTATTACGAACAGCTGTTTTTATTTTATTTAAAACAGGCTTTAAAATAAAATTAAAGAAGGCGAACAATAATAAAACCGCACAGGATATTTTCTATGAATTCAGCATTATCTTCACTTCAAAACTTCCCTTTGATGGGATTTGCTGTTTTGTTTTAACCCAGGCACTCTGCAGGAAGCTGGATTTGCTGATAAGCAGTTCTTTCATTTCGGTAGGAAATTAGCAAGGTGATTAATACTTTTAATTTCCAGGAGTCGGAATTGTGCAAATGAGCTACAACTTTCTTCCTCCTCTGCTTTTGTGAGTCTTCTCAAACTGGGTAACGGGGTACAGTCCCGCGTGGAAACCCATGAACAGTGTGTAAGAACTTCATGTCCAGTCAGAGGCTCACAGGCAGTTGTAGTAAAATGCTGGGCCTAGCCCTCCTTTTTTTTTTTTTTTTTAAACATTTTTTGTCCTGATGCATTTGGGTGGCCAAAGGGGTATGGTTCTATCTGTCCTCCAGAATCCATCTAAATAAGGTTATATTAGTCTTTGTAAAACTTTTTGAGTACTGTGGAATAGTGACATATAGGTAAAGTATTTAACACCACCACCAAAAAAAAAAAAAAAACACCAAACAAACCAAAAACCAATATGATCATTTTAAATTCTATGGAATACTAATTTAAAAGTGAGGACCTCATTCATGCCTGGCTGGGTGGCCCAGTCGGTTGCAGCATCTTCCCATACAACAAAAGGTTGCATGTTCGAATCCCCGTCAGGGCGTGTACAGAAGGCAACTGATTGTTGTTTCTCTCTCACATCTCTCTCTCTCTCTCATCAATAAAAGCATATCCTCAGGTGAGGGTTTAAAAAAAAAGTGAGGACTTTGTTCTAAGATGTTTGTGTGTGCCTTTTGGGGAGTGGCTCCCCCGAAGGCTGACTTTTCCTTACTGGACTCCCTTGTTCCATCCACTGCTTTAAAGTGTTTCATGAGCTGTGGGTTTTCAGAATGCTCAATCACAGGCATCCTTCATTTTAAATGACTAATTTTTTGCCTTACAAATGTATTATAATTCTAGCTTAGAGACTCTGGCCCCATTTACAAAGTAAACACATCTTTGCTATGACCAAATATAAGTGATATGTTTATATCATTTTGGGGGGACCCAGAGGCTTGTCTTCCCTCTGAATTTGCCAGGAATAGCAGCAACCCAGTTCAGTATGAATACTGATAGATGCATGCCAGGAAGGTGAAAAAATAATAATTTTCCTCAATTTTTTCCCTTTTATGTGTCATACCAAGCAAGGCTGCTGGTTTCAAGTAGCTCACAGAAATGGTCCAAAAAGTTAGGATTTTAAATAGGAATTAAACCTTAATGCAGTGGTTGGTTAAAGGCAAAGTTCATAATTCAGCTTGAGTTTGATTTATATTCATATATTCTTACTGATACATATTCATATATTCTTCACATATGCTTCCTAATATGTGTATTATTTCTAATGTAGCAAGTATCCTCTCAAGGGCAAAACCACATATTCATCCATGTTAGAATAGAGAGAAGAGGCACATTTAAATAGCTTTCTTATTCCTGTTCTCTTCACGCAATTTTCTGTTCTACTCCAGAAATGTGTAGCGGAGATAGGATCTGTGCATTTATAAATTGGAATGGGCAAAACCTGTAAAGACTATCTTATTTCTCATCCTAATTATTTTTTCAAGGGATTAGCAAAGCTTTAATTTTTAAAGCAAAAATGTCGGCAGGTATGTTTAGGTGATAACAGACTCTGCTAATATTGGTAAATGAAGTCTTGACACACTTCAGGTGGCAAACTCAACTGCCTCTAGGGGCCGGGCAAGGCCCATGAATGAGCGAGGAGGTCCAGCTACAGGGCCATGGAAAGGTGTGGGGAGGTGCACATTTAGAGCACAGGCCCCACTGAAAAGCATTCAAATGCAAAGATCAAATTCAAATTTCCAGCAATCTTCAAACCAAAGCTCTTCTGCCGTCTACTACCCATTTGTCATCCCTACCATATACTTTTGATATACCTGGGTTTACTGTGCTAAGAAATGAACGATTTGATTCATTTTTATTTTTGTTTCTTTTCGGAACATTGGAGCAGTGCTTTTCCGACTTGCTGAATCAAGTCATACGTTATGGTGCAGGGGTACACTGAATTATTCCTGGCCAAACGTATAAGACCTAATGAGTGTGATTCATCTTTGCATCGGACCCTGTGGCCACAACGACAGCCCAGCCCCAGGTTCTTCGTCTGGGCTTCATGAACAGGGGCTCTCGACTTACTGGACACAAAAGCACCCGCTACATTTACATCACAGCTGAGGTTCCCAAAACACTAGGCCGGGCCCTGTCACAAAGACAAAGACGCAGGCTCTCTCTTCCGGAGAGGGTTGCTCCGGAGGGAGAAGGGAAGGAGTTTGTAGCCGGACAACCCTGGTGTTTATCCCCTCAGTCTTGGGTGGGGGGAATTTGGGCGGTTAGTGGATCTGCCTTCGTGCTGACACGTACACGTTTTCGGAACCTGCCTTACCGATGCCTCCGTAATTCAGAGATCACTGTCAAATTTTCTACAGTGCTTTCATATTCTGAGAAAAGTCATAAGGTAAACAAAGAAACAAGAGAGATGCACACACATGTGCATGTTAGTTTGATTTTAGAACAAAATACACACATGTAAAGCTTGGTTGGAGCTTTACAGCTAACAAATAGATGGTACTTTTCAAGAAGCAGCTCATTAATAACTGGTTTCCTGCTCATCATTAAAAAGCACTTATTAACAGTCTAATTACAGATGGCCTCGACTAGGAGATATGCACAGGGTATGCCTGCATAAATCACTGGATTCTCTAAGAGCTTTGTTTCCAAAGCAGAAAAAAATTAGAATCTATATAATATTTCCATCTTCACTTAATATTTATGACAGCTAAGCAAATATTCAGAAAAAATAAAAGGTTAAGGTTTTTTTTTAAAGGATAGATGTTGTGGTATGGGGGCGGAGGTATGTTACTCAAAGTGTTGAATACTCACCTGTTTGACAGGAATATCATAATAGTCTGTTGGTCGTGAAAGAGCAAAGCATATGCCAACAGGCAACAAGGCTAATAGTTGCCTCCTTTCTTTTCCAATTCCAGTGCTTGTACTGTCCACACTTATCATCAATTCCAGATGACTCACATTTCTTTATATTTTGACATAAAATTTCATTTTGTGTAAGCGTTATCTATACTACATACACTCTGCAGGAAAGAGAGAATCTATACCAGTCTCCTGGAAATGAAACTCATGTAATTAAAAAATAAATGAATGAATAGAATTATTGACGCTATTTCAAATCTTTAAATAAAGCTCAAAGATAATCTGTTTTTCCTATTTAAAACATTATTGAAAGTAGTTATGCACTTTGCACTTACGGATATACTTTGAGTGCTATGCCTTCAATAGTTTGGGTGGTAAATTCTTACTCGGTGTAACTCACGGGCATCAAGCCATGTACACATTCTTCAAAAAATGGAAAATAAGAATTGGAAGGAACCCAAGTTATGGGTTGATTTTGTTAATGCAAAGGAACCAGCACTTGATGATTTGGAAGACTTTCGAGAAAGCTCGCTTTGGAAATGGGGTGTGGCTGGACAATCCTATTCTAGCTGAAGAAGTTAGGTGTGTGACTTAGTGAATCCAACCAACCACCTCAACAGAGGCTAGTGATAGAGAAAAGGTTATCCAGGAAGGATGTGTGAAAAATTCTCCCGTCAACCAGTACGGGTCACCTCACCCTGTACCGGAGACTGACAAAAGGTTTTGAGAATTTTATGCCGCTGGAAAAAAATGCAAGCCCGGAATGAAAGAGACTGAAAGGGGATGGAATGAAAGAAAAATAACCACTGGGGCAAAGCTGAAGGTGCAGGGACCAGAGAGGGCAGAGCTGACGAGGCCAGCTGACCAGATGTCCCTGGGCTGAGAGGGTCAGGCGGGCCAACAGGGAGGGGCTGCTGCCCAGGTGGGCTGGAAGGACAGAGTTGGGGCCACAGTTAATTATTCTCAGGACTTGACATCTAATGGAATTTATCCTTCTGGGGTTTGGACTTGCTTGGGACCTGTAAATCCTTCTTCTAAAACCCCATTTCTCTCTTTTGGAATGGGTACACTATCCCTGTTCCATTGTTGTATTTTGGAAGCATATAATTTGTTTTCTAGGGTTCATGGCTCCACAGATGGAAAGGAATTTTGTCCCAGGGTGGACCATACTGAGTCTCACCCTTATCAATATTAGCTTATTTAAAAGATAATCTTTGAGACCTTTTGAGGTGAATATATGTAGGTGAGGTTTTTGGATGCAGAATTGATGCTGTAATGGGACAGGACTTATGATGAAGCTGGGATTGGTGGACGTATTTTACACGATATGCTTTTGTCAGGGAGGGCAGAAGGGTGACTGTCACGGATTAAACTGTTCTCCCAAATCGTATGTTGAAGTCCTAACCCCTGATACCTTATTTGGAACTAGGGTCTTTGCAGATATAATCTAGTTAAGATGAGACCATACAGAATTAGGGTGGGCTCTAATCCAATACGACTGGTGTCCTGTAAGAAGAGATGTAACAGTTAGAAATTGTAGTGGGGGATTTTAACCCACCCACTGTTCTTCTGACATTGTTTTAAGTGCTGACTCTAATATGTAGCTTGCAGATAAATGACATGTTTGTATAAGAATTCTAGGAACTAACTTCAAAAGATACAGACTCCGACCTTCAGGAATCCTACTTCTGGCAGATGTGCTGACCTTCGTCCATGGAGCCAGGAGGACATGAAGTCAGGATGAGTAAACCAGGATGATGCACGCTGGACCATCACTTGCTTTATCGTAAAGGACTGTGCTCTGTCAGATGGGCATGCAGAGAACTTTTCAACCCCCTTCCTTGATCTCTTTGTTCTGTTCCCCTCTCCCTCCTTAAAAAAGCCTCTGACTCCACTGAGAGGAGGAGATGGGCTTCGTGACATGAGTCCCCCATATTCCCAGCAGGCGGGCTTTCAACATGAGCCCATTTTCCAGGTTTCTGGCATCTGAAAAAAACCACTTTCCGTTACATCAGCATCTGTCTCTCGAGTACTGGCTTTCATAGTGGCAGGCAGCTGGACCTGATCCGATTACAGACGCAGACACAGGGAGAAAACGGCCATGTGAAGATGGAGGCAAGAGGGCTGCCTCAAGCCAAGGGCTGCCTGGGGCTACTAGAAGCTGGGAGAAGCCAGGAAGGATCCTCCCCTAGGGTTGGGAGGGAGCACAGCCCTTCCGATGCCTTGAGTTTAGACTTCTAGCCTGCAGTTGTGAGAGAATACATTTCTGTTGTTTTAAGCCACCGAGTTAGTGGCATTTTGTGATGGCAACCCTAGGAAGCTAATATAGCCCACTACAGTGAACATTGATTTTCTTTGGCCTTTCCACATTCCTCTGCTCCCCCTCACCCCCTTAGTAACTGTAACTGATTTGCCTTTACCACTCTTATTCCCTGATCTTTGCAGAGCTGCCTATACCCATGCATCCAAAACTGAGCATGCAACCTATGCATATTCTGTTCTCCTGGCCTCAGCAGTTGCTTCAGGGATGAATGTGAAACCCAATCACAGTCAGTGGGGAAGATGGAAAATTGGAGCTGCTGCAGCCACATTGCTAAAATGAGGGACAACCTATCTGAGAATGGGAACAACAAACATGGAGCAGAGCCAAGGGAGCTATAAGAGAGACCCTATTAATCTATGAGAGAATCAACCACACACAATGCTGGCCCTACTGCCAGAATTTTTAGTTACCTGAGCTTGTAAATTCCCTTTGTGGAAACTATTTTGACAACATTTTCTAACACTTTAAGAGACTTTTGTGTTAGATTTCCCAGTTCTTAGCACCATCCATGGTCACTTGCTTTTGGTAGTCACTGAATGTCAGATCACTGTCTCCCGGGTCCCTTCCAAACTTAAAATAAAAATGAAGTTAAGCTTTTGGTCTGGTGTTTCACTGATTACCTAGTAAGTGAAATGCTTTGAAAATTCCTAATTCAAGTTATCTCTGAGAAAAAAAAGTTAACTAAGTTTCCTGACCACATCTAGTGCTCCATCTTGCAGATTGCAGATGGCAATGCAGAGGCTGTTAGTCAGTTGTATCTCAATGGTCTGAGGGAGCAGGCACGTGTTCCTTCAGTTTTTCCTGGAGGCATTAACAGAGAAGAGTGTCTCTCTTCACATACAATACAATGATGGATTTAGACTAGATTGGCTATGCCTTCAATTTCTGCACCATTTAGATGAATGTATTTTATGTTTTTAAATACATTCTTAGAGATGTTCATTATAACGATAAACTCAATTTTCCATATTCTCGAATCCTCAAAAATTGTGCTACCAAGCTTTTTGGAAAACTCCCCTGAAGCAATTTAAATGCTTTAAATTTAGTTTATCGTGTATTGTTTATTTTAAATGCAGTTTTGTAATTTATGAAATCCTAGTTTGAAATCACTATAGAGTCAATATATTGCATGAATTTTCCTCAAACTTTTAGCAAATACAAAATATTACTATTCTGATTGTATTTCTATTTTTCCCTTGTCAGTAGCATTATATATATTTCATTAGCTCAAAAAAATGAAAAAAGTGCAATTTTTCATTTTCTTCTACAGGTGAAAATTCACATTGATTGAGAAACAAAGGAATACAAAATACACTCTCATGGATGTGGGTGTGCTAATATTTTATAATCCTTACCTGGTGCCTATTTCATAATTCTATAAGGTTTAGAAAATATTTAGAAATTATTTAAGGTCATGATTTAGAATACACAGGTTCTCTGTTTGTCATACATAGTATTAAGATTTCTATTCTTTTTTGTTTCAGGTAAAATCATTCAAGGTTATCATCCATCTTACTTATCATTGGAATAGGAATTATTTTTCTGCTAAAAATTATATGTTATCAGCAGTTTATCTGAATGTTTAGATTATGCATGCATTAATAATTATGACTGTTTATAAAATGATTGTATAATGGTATATAATTTAATGTTGCTAATAAGACTTCAGATTTTGGAGGATGTATCCACATTAACATCAAATTTAGCCTACTAAACCAAAAGTAATATTTCAGAACACCAATGAGTACTCCAGCAATAATCCCAAAGCTTTCTCCCTGTTTTAAACATATTGACAGATACTCTCTAGTTTATGTGAATATATTTTCATATATGCACATCTTTTTATAACTTTAAATAGCTACCCTTTGTGTATGACACAGACGTTGTAGGAGCTTGCATAGATTTGTGAGTAAGAGTAAATAAGGATAAGTAATTTATTTGCTGAGTACAGAGACAGCATACATAACAACAACAACAAAAAAAACCCCTACGCCCAGTTTACAGCATCCCAACCTTTCTCTTGTCAGCAACACTAAAATAGCTTCTCCCCGAGGAACAATACCTTAGAAACACAGTATCTACTTATGGTCAATGGCCCTGCAAATCATGCAAAGGCACATAGTTGTCATTGCCTTTAAACATGGACTTCTTATGGAATGAGTACTTAAAAATTAGATAAGCACCGAATAAAGGAGAAAGATGGCCACCAGTAAGTAACAATATACATACTTGTATATTCATGTTCAAATGTGTTGCAGAGAGGGCAGTTCTTCCTCCATAGCTTGCAGTAACACTTATAACAAGCTGCCTCTTCAGCCTGCTGCTATGACAACTCTCCAGGGGCAAAAGTCAGGTCAGCTCCCAGCGTCTGTGTGTGGCTGTAATTGCTTTGTCAGAAACCTAATCGCTGCCACCTTTTTCCCACTGAACAGTGAAAAGCAACAGTGTGCAAACAACAAAATGTTGAGAAATTCTTTGTCCCCTCTCCAACTTACACCCTTGGTTCTTATCACATTGTATTCGTGATTTCCTCTATTTGATGCTAAAATTGTGTTTATTAGGCTGTCAGACAACATTTCAAATTGCTCTATTTAGACACATCTTAACCATTCTCTGGAAGCATTTCTATTGTGTTAACAGGCATCTCATTAAAAGGTTCTTTCCTTCCCTAAAACTGAACTTTTTGCCATGCCACATGAAACCACATATGGCTATTTATTGAGTGGTTACCCCAATCCTAGTATATAACTAGCTATCTTTGGGGGTTTCAAAGTAATGAAAAGCCAAAGCTGTTTGAATCCTACAGATGGCTACAAAATTGTAGACTCAATATTCTAAAAGACACCTGGAGGCCATTACAATGGTGGGATTTACAATCAAGTCCTAAAATATGTTGTGTTGGTCGGTGTTGCTACACAGAGAACTAGGAAAGGGGCTTGGTTTTGTGGGCTGAGATTTGATGCAGGAAGTATGTCTTAAGGTGGGTGTACAAAGAAACACGGGGGTAGAACTGGTGCCCACAGAAAGCCTGGGCAAGGACATACTGGCGGAAAGAGTCAGGGTGTATTCACAGGAGTAAGAACCCTATATTCATACCCCGCTAAACCTCCAAATTGTGATTATATAGAAACAGAAGCAACAATGAAGAACACACCTTTCTTCTTTATATAATTTTTCATCATAAATAATAATAGTAATGACATATCCTCACTGAGTTTAAGGGAAAAGATTACATGAAAAAATTTATGTGAAGTCACCATTAAAGTCTAAGATAATACACACAGTTTGGTATAATTATATATGTATGTTTCCCATATGTGTCCTGATTTGTTTCCCAAATATAGTTGAGTTGATACTGTGAATGGTGAAGAAGTTGAAATTTAAAACTGAATCAGGACATTTGAAATGGTTTCAACAAATTTTGTTCTTAGAATATAAATGATCAAATAAACTGCAGCTCAAGAAATCAATTTAAAGTAAAAAAGTACAGAAAATATGCTGTAATTTAAAAAACTACAGAAAATATTCTGTACTTTTAAAAGATCCTGTACTTTAGGCCCTGGCTGGTGTGGCTCACTGGATTGGGTATCAGCCTGTGAACTAAAAGATCCTGTACTTTAGGATCCTCAAGTACAGGATCCTACTTAAAGAATTGAAAAAAAAAAATACATGGATAGCTGGAAATTCCCCAGAAAGAAACTTTTTCCTCACACATATGAAGGCATACAACGTTTGACAGCTCCATTGGGTTTCTCCAACTTGCTTCATAGGCAATAATAATAAATGACAGAAAAATGCAATTGAATTACTGTGACCTTCTGAGTTCTACATCCAAAGTAGTACTCAAATTCTTCTTGCATATTATAAAAGTATGATAGCATTAAGATTTGAAATTTATGAAGCATTCTGATTTTCATTACTCAGGACATTAACCTGAAATCAAAAGGGAACTAAATTCCTTGTACCATACTGGTCTTTTTTTTCTCCTTTTAAAGAGGATGTCTGTTTCTACTGAAATATGGAAAAATCACAGAATAAACAAAGAAGGAAAGAAGGAAGGAAAATAATCTTTTCTAGCCCTGTTTCTTATATAAAATACACTTATTGAATTAAGTGATGTGTAAAGTTCTCTGTAGCTCCAATTTTTTTAAAGTGAGTCTAATATGCCTCATAGTAAACATGTTAATCATTTGAAAAAGACTCTCTTCTACTGAAAAGTTGTGAACTAACAATCCCCAGCTATAGCGACTTTGTGTAGATGCCCACATATAGGTACTTAACAGAAGACATCCCACTGCTGCTGATTCTCCAGACTGTTTTCCAGAGGCCTGAATCAAAGGCTCCCATCTTCCCCTAACTCCTTCGGTCCTCCCACCTGAAGCAGTTATATCGCAAAGAGAAAGAAATAACCAATAGGAAAGATACTGGTAAAGTGGAAAGCTCTAACTGCTGTTTTTCATGATAATCACAATGCCTCGGGATTGAGATAAGCTTTTCACTTACATCTACCTATTTTATTACCCAAGTTTACAGTCACAGTTCCGACCTCTTTGTACTTTTGCTCTCTGCCTTTTTTCCAGAACCGTGACTTAAATCTCAGATTTTCTGGAGGATTTGGGGAACAGGAGGCTAATCACAAGCCTCACAGATGAAAAAAGTGTTCCTGCCACGTGCTGGAAGTGCCTTGAGTGTCCTTGAGTGTCAGGGCCAGAACTAGCACCCAAACCAAAAAATAGAAAGACCCCAAAACAAAAACCATGGAACATTACTACAGAAGTGATTTAATGAGAAGTTTGATCTTAATGTAGGAATCTCACTGGGCTTTCAATGTAATTGTATAATTTAAATTGCTTTTTTTGGTCTTGCTTTCATTCAAAGTAAAACATGAAAAGGGGCTTATAAATAAATGTGGCTTGGTGTTTGATCTAAGCATCAGTTTTCTCTTGAGGAAGAGTGCAGGTAAGGACTCTTATTAAATAGCTTTGCATAAACTCCTAAAACAGGAAGAGGCATTGCTCCTTATATCCAATTAGCAGGGTGTAAATAAAAACAAATATAGCTTGTCCTTTAAACACCCAGAAACCATTGCGTTGAAGCAAAAAAAAATTAAGAAAATATAATGTGGACACGGCAAAGAACACTGAGCTTCTTCATGAAGGCGAGAAACTTAGGAGGTTGAACCATTTCAGCAAAACTGCTTAGAAAAAATCAACATTGCTGGCAAGTGTATCAGAAAGTCAGACTCTCTTCAACGTTACATAAAAGAGGTAAATTACCAAGAAAACTAATTGACCTGCCTCTGGGGTTTTCTCTAGGGCACACTCTACAATGTCACCTGTTCTGAGATACCTGGGCCTATAGTGAACACTGAAATGTCAGCACTGTATAGACCTGAGTGAGGATTAGTAGATAAATCCATCATTAAAATTTAGGATCAGAAACCTTTTGTTATGTAATGAGGATGCACTGATATTTTGGGAAGATGTCCACTAAAAATGAAAGTAAAATCACTTTAAAAGAAGGCTAAGCCTCAGCTACCTGGAATACCCAGCTCTCCAGAGACCCTGCTTTCCCGAAGCGCTCAGTAACAGAGAGCAACGGTGTGCCTCTGGAGGCCCCAGGCCTCATGCTCCCTATGGCATGAATCATGTCGAGCATCATAAATCTCCTTAGGAAGCATAGTTCAATCTGTCAAGCTATTATATTATCTAATTTTATCATAAATTTGTGACTATGGCTAAATTTCCCCAATATACACAAAATTGTTTTTTCCAGGGTAACTAATGGGTTTTAATGTGGCTAGATTAAGGAGAAAAGGCAGGACAAGGAATGAACAAATTATGAGAAAATACATTATAAAAATGAATATATTGGCATAGACCAAAGATGTCAGATTCTTCATTTATTGGTGAAGCCTAAAAATAATTGGTTGTAAAATAAATGCTATTAACAAAAATGCTGTCTGCACAGACAGCCTAGTAAACCATATGTTCCCCTGACTTTGGCACTGAGATGTGTATCAACACATACATGTTGAATTTCTCCGTCTGAATTCAAACCACCCACTCATATCCTGACATTTATCCACTTGAAATTAGTAACACCCTAAACTAAAAACATACCTAAAGTTAAAAAAATTATTTCTATACAAATGTAGGAGTATTCTCAGTGAAGCCAGAACATCAAATAGTAAAGTAGAGTGAGTAACAGAAAGGCAAATAAATAAATAAATAAATAAATAAATAAATAAATAAATAAATAAAATAAAATAAAATAAAATAAAATAAAAATTACATGGCACCCCAAAGAAAGTTTCTCAGCTTCAGAGTCCCTGTCCACAAAAGAGGGAAACCATTTGCTGAGCTACTGGCACCTCAGTACTATGAGGGACCAATTAAATGATGCAGTGTGCATCTCTGCTTAGATATAGAATGATATATAAGGAAAATATTTACATTAAGAAGCAACCTTACTCTCAATTTAAGAAAAAATTTAAAAATTCATTGTTTGATGAAAACCATAATGTCAGTATTTTGAGACACCAAAAAAGAGAGAAAAAGGTACTTAAGATAGAAAGATTAATAATAATCTTTGTATATAGTTACACAAGCCAAAGCTATAGGAAGACAGTAAACTTTGATTCCTCATTCACTGCGCTAATGCCGTGTCACAGGAAGAGTAGGTATTCCCCAAATCATTCGTTTTTAACTTAGAAATCTCCTGTAACCATATGGTTACTGTATAGCAGATTAATCTTCATAATTACTGTATGGCATATGCTCGAATTAAATATTGTCACATTTAAATAGCAAATCTGAAACAATAGCTAGTAGAAAAAGTAATTTCTTGCTGAATCAGGACCTCACCTTTGCCCTTGGTTTCATCTACAACTTTTGTCCCCAGCGTTCTGAAGTTTCCTAAAAATTGGACATGTCACTTTCCTTCCCAGTCCTTACTGGCGTGCACTTCAGATAACTTAACAGGGCTTATCGACCTCTCTGCACCATCTACTTTAAACCTTCATGTCCAATCCCCTCTCCTTTCATTTCTTCCCAAGAATCTCAAGCTTCCCTCATAGGAGGTTGCTAGTGTTAACACTTAAGAACTTTCCATGCTGCCCTGGACAATGTGGCTCAGTTGGTAAGAGTGTTGTCTTGTAGACCCAGGGATCATGGGTTCGATTCATAGTTAGGGCACATACCCCCGTCTCTCCCTTCCTCTCTTTCTCTGAAAGCAATGAAAAAATGCTCTTGAGTGAAGATTATAAATGAATGAGTGAATGAATGAATGAAAGAGACCCTTTCATCTTCAGGTTTTGAAATGCTCCATGTATCTGGAATATCATCCTCCACCTTTTTTTTTTTATTCCTCAAGATCTCCATTTTTCAAAATTTGGCTCAAATAGTGCCTCCTCTGGGAAGGCCTCCTGGGATCCCAAGAAGGAATTAGGAGCAGTCTCCACTGGCTCTCACAACAATCTGATTGCACTCCTATTAAGAAAACATAGTGTCGGCAAAGCACTAAGTGAATCCAAATAAATCCAGTAAGTGCTACGTCCCCAGTAAAAGTTCTTCTACCCGTGTTTTCCATCCTCTGTACTTATCAAAATACCTGCCATATAATGAATATTTGCCAAATAAACCACTTTAGGGTTTATCTAGAAGTAATTCCCTCCTGTTAATCATTTTTCCTCTTACTCTTTTGTGATGCAGATAGAAGAAACTACCTAGAGCAGTTCAAAAATCTTGGAAAAAATTAAAACTTGCCCCATTTAAAAGCTGAAATCCAGACACATTATTAAGCTAAATGCTGAATGAATAGAAATTTATAAGGGCATAAATTTGCTCACAAGCTACCAACAGAATTCAAGTAAAATAGTCTTTGCTATAAAGCAAATAAATATTCCAGTAAAAGTATTTTAACCATGTTTCTCAGACATATGTAACACACACAATGAACTAAAAATTTAAAATTAGAATGATAAATATGCCTTCCAATTATCCATAAGTAATATTTTATATATCTGTAAAATACTTGATTTTGGTATATATCATTTGATTTTGGTATATATTTTTCCTTTTCCTTACATTTTATGTTTATAAAATTTCTGTATGTTTATAAATATACATATACTAACATATACCATTTCCATATTTTTATTATTTAAAAATATGAGTATAACCACTCCCAGTTTCTATTCTGGTCTCACAGAGGTATGATGGTAGGTTTGCAATAGTGAGAAGATCTGTAATCAAATCTCTCTGGATTGTTTTACTAATTTGTCCACTTCTTGGTGCTCATGAATTCATGGTTCGATGTCCACGTGTGCTAGATGTTGCCCACATGGAAAAACAGAACCTCTGTTCCTTTAGGGCACGACGACTTGCTGAACATGGGGAGGCATTTCAGGGACCGCGCGAGCAAGCAGAACATTCAGTGCACACTCGTCACCAGAACAGAAGAGCTCTGAGTCACCCCCTCCAGTGGTCGTCACAACATGTTTCTGAGTGATTTAAAATGATGAAAACATGCATTTTTAAAGATGATAGAGCCTTATTTTGTGTGGCATTCTATTGGTAGCAAAGTGCTACATGCTGTGGCATCTTTGTTGTAAATGTCTAACAAGGAATTTTAATTGATGGTGATTTTCAAATTATAAAGAATATGAACGTAATATCAGAAGATACTAAAAATAGCTGAAAAAGAACAAAGTATAAAATTGTACTTCAAAAATAGTACTGCAATTAGAAATCAGATGTGGCTTAGTTTTTTAGCTGGAGGCATAATTGATATGGCCTTTGACACTTAACTGCCTCATCACTGCAAAGAAATAAATTTAAACCAAAGGGCCTGCTGAAGCTATTTTTATCTTATACCATGCAATTTTTACATCTAAGCTCCAGAAAATCTAGTAAAAAGTAAAAGGGAGCAGGAAAGCATGGAAAGACAATTCATTTGATATGATGACTTGCAAAGCCTACAGAAAATTTGAGTGTTTTGAGCCTCAAGATCAGTCTCTTCAAACAGGAGGAAGGGACTGACTGACTTAAGAGTTCACTGTCAAGGAATTGATCTGGGAATTTGTAACTCTCATTTCTGCTTTCAAATCCTAGACTGGTCTGTCCGTAGGAGTGCTGTTCAAAGACGGTTACCACTCCTAGGGAACACTGGAAAACACGTAGCAGGGGATACAGGCAAGAAGTTGGTGGGAAACTTCTTCACTACAAGTCCTGACAAGCCTCAGAGTCCCAGCTGAGGAAGCATCGTCTCTGCTTCCACCTGCTGAATATTTTTATAGCTGAAAACCTATATAAAATTATCTGAGTCTAAAAGTTAACTTCCTTTTAGGTACAATCACAAAGTTTTTATGCACGCTTTAAAATTTATATTGAGTTATATCAGGAATACACTACCACGCAAATCAAGGGAATGTTGTACTATGTTCTGTATGGAACTTTACCAAGAGTTTTTCACCATTTGGAAAATTTGTGTCACTGAGTGCTGTGAGCTGCCACAACACACACACACACCAGACAACAGATGGAGCTGTTGCTTCCTCGCTGATTTAAACGGACACTGTGTCTCCCAGTGATGTGGCAGCTCCATGTCTCCATGCCACAGTGCAAGGTGTTTCATTATACATTAGTTTCCTTGACTGTACTGTTCATATGAAAATCAGGGCATTATATACATATTAAAGTTAGCATAGATAATTTGAATGGACTATAAATTATATTTTCAGATCTGAAAGTAGGTATTTCAAGGTGTTTATTGTAAGAAGACATGCTGTTCTAGAGAGTTAGGAACTATTGGTTAAGAATAAAAGACTCTCAGATGTTAAAATGAGCTTTTAATGGGCTTATGCTTATAAAAACAGCTAAAATCCTTATTTTTGTAAGAATAAGGCAAAAATTAAGGGCACAGTCCTTATATATATTAAGAGCTTTAAAAATGTATTGGGTTTTGACCCAATTCTCATAATTTACCCTTAAGAAATAATTGGCAGAGCATTCTTTTCACATTTAAATTATGCAAAAAAAATCAATGCTACATGATGAAGGATTAAGTGGTTTTAAAAATAATTGATAAGATTACATAGCAGATACAGCAAATACTCATAACATTAAACTAAATGGAAGGAAACAGTGTGTTACTATTCTGCTTTTTTATTTAAGTGGTAAGTTTGGCATAGAAAACGTGGAAAAGCTATGCTATAAAATCAAGGATGAAACTACTAGTAAATTGTATTCCTTCTTTATACATTTATTTCCCAAATTATCGAAAATAAGCCTACCTATCTGAAAAGATTTTTTTTTAAATGCAGCAATTTTTAAAAGCCTAAGTTTTGGGTCAGAGTAGGTACCCATCCTGAGCAGCTCTGTGACCTAAGAGCTCCTGGCCTCGGCCTCCCCACTTGGTTAAAAGTCATGCCACTTATACCAAACAGCTTGCAAAACACCTTGCATAGTGTTCCACCATACTTGTCTCTGCTATCACTGTTGCTATTAGTATTATTATTAATGAGCAAGATAAGGCCCATTCCAATTAGATCACTTGGGAAGTACATTCTATCTCAAACAGTTTAAAATTAAACATATTACAAAGGAAATACAATATATTCCTAGAAGCACCATAGACAGTACTTTGTTTTTCTTATATTGTGTATTTTCTTTCTGGATGAAAGGGCTACCCTGAAACAGATGTTGAAAGACTTGAAGAGATTTTTCTCCAAAATACTGTATGTCAGAAAGGAAAATAGTAGGAGTGGAAGAAAAGCTGAGGATAACTGAGAGCAGGGGCTTGGGTGTGTGGCTGCAAGACCACAGAAACAGGTTCAAGTTAAATCTCAGTTACTGTGACATTGTCTGAGCTTAAGGGTGAAAAGTCTGTATGAAAACTGACATTCCACTTAGTCGGCTATATTTTAAAATAGGCACCTACTATGACGTTGCTTTTAATAACATGCCCACTCTTCAGTATCCTAACACGACAGAGGAGGTCGCCTTGAATTCACCCCCACCACGGAAAATGGAGGACCAGGAACTACATGCTTAACTGAAGAGTTTCAGATCCCGGGCCCATGGTTTCTTGCTGGTTTACTAGCCGTGATTTTGTTTTGTAACTTACTGATCCATCAGTTTTCAGTATTTTTTTCCCGTTTTGTCACCTTTTATGATGTCACCAGCAACTAATATGCCATTTCCTCTCCCCCTGCCCAGTGTTCTTTTTAATAGAGTCAAAGTGTGACATCACACCCTGCCATTGATTTCCCATCTGTCCTGTCACCACAGTGTCCCCCGCACGTGGGCTGCATTGTCCTTCATGCTGGGGAAGTCCTTGTCCACTGGTTTAATGTGACCCTGTCCATACAACTATGCCCTAATTTGACCGAAAGCACCGAATAGAGAAAGGACCCTAGAGAAACTTCACATTATCCATACATGTCAGCCAGCCTAGGAATACAATATATGTCATCTCTCAAAAACAGCAAACAGATGGGAGATAAATCACCAGCAAGTAGCTGGTTGTAATCTCTCTCACTTTCTGCCTCTGTCTATTTAGGTAGATTATAACCAAGAACATTGAGATACCTTTGTTCTTAAGGAAATGGTAATGAAAGTATGTCCAAATAATAAAGGCAAAGAAGAAGACAATCTTTTAAACTGAGCTATGTCACAGAATTATAAAACTGAAGTCTGACATTGCCCATCTTTTTGAATTGTCAGAGTGTGGAAGAATATTCTAGATGATATAAAAATCACAGATTTTCATGTTAACAGGAAAGCAATGCCGAATGCATTCTATAATGCATTGCAGACTGACCACAGGTCTGTGCCACTGGCTTGCTTCAGGGCTGAGGCTGCGTAACAACAAGCCTCCTCCGGTCTCTGGAGCAAGGTGGACTTAGGTCGTAAGGCATTTAACACGTCCGAAACACCTTTCGTTTCATAGCTAGAAGAGCATTACAAAATGCAATTGACTCACCAAGCTTCTTAAACTCAGAAGGGCATACACATTAATAGCCCTAGATGTGGCTAACCATGGGCAGCAAGTGGTCAGATGTATGGTTTAATAGAATCCAGGTTCTAACTGTCCAGTTTTTGAACTTCCATGTACCTACAGAAAGGTCGGGGCCCAGGAAAGAACCTCTGAATCACTGGTACATTCTAAGAATTATGAGTCAGGTTAAGAATGCTCACAGCAAAAGATGATCTCATTGCGAATACTCAAAAGAACCCTGCCTATCTCTACCTGGGCAAAAGTTGGGCTTAGATCCAATGAGGACAGGGTGCCCCCCATCTCCATGCTGTGGCAGGGAGTGCAAAATCACTTGGTAGAAGCTTTTGTGTGGCATGCCAAATGAAATTTATAAAATTCATAGTAGGAACCAGGAGTTCAGATATTTTAAAATACTTTTAATGTGGATTCAAATTGCTCCCCCCCACAACCAGTGTTCACAGTGCACAGTTCATGCCTGGATGCCAGGAAGCCCTTTGGGAAGTTTGTGACCTCTTTCCAGCTCAGATTGAGACAAAAACAGTATCTAGTTGTTTCTGGAGAGATCTGGCTGGCTAGTTATGAAAGAGTGCGAAAATTTTGTGATTAAAGCAGTTAGGTTTCCAATAGAAAACCGTACTGTCAGAAACTGTGAGCAGAAGCTCAAAGGATATGAGTGTGAAGAGGTTGTCCCTGAACATGGGCTTCCTCTCGGTGAACACAAATGAAGAGGTACAGGACTGCAGACAGATGGAAGCGCCAGCCTCACGTGAGAGAACTGACACCCTGACTTGCTCATGCAGCTGAGCAATCGTGTATGAATCACCCCACTTCTCTCAGCCTCGGTTTCCTCAGATGTAAACAAGAATAAGAAGACCTGCTTTCATGGGGTTGTGGGAAATACTAAATGAAAGAAATGTTGCAAAGTGCCTATTACATTTCCAATAAATCATAGAATGTATTTTTGTCATTTTTCCCCATTTCTCATGAGTTCCAAAGCCCACCAAACCCTTTTAGGGCCTGGAAAGAATACTACTATGGGGAGGGGGGTGCAATACTGGACATCCCACATTCCCGGGTGACGAAGGCCTGCAATAAATGACCACTGTGTGTGAAGACATAGAAAAAGAAATAGTTAACGTGGGAAGTAGGCTCAAGGGCCATTGGTCCCCCCCATTCTTGTCCCTACTCTCAGGGCAGTAGTGAGAAGTCACGCCTCTCATTATTGCTAGCAGTTGCTCTTCAATGGGTAGAAGCTCTAGGAAGCAAATTTGAGCTCAATTTAAAGACCGTCATACTGATGATAGCTGTCTGACAAGTGGACACGTGTTTTAGTAAATGCTAGATCTTTAGTCCTGGAGGTGGGATTTCCCTGCTGCTTGAGGTATTCAAGCAAATGATGACTATATCTTTAACAATACATAAAATTACTAAACGCGCTATGCTTTCACATGCACTGCCTTATTAAATCTTCTAGATAAACCTATGGATTTGATATTTGTATCCCCATTTTACAGATTAGGCCAGCAGTGGTTAAGTAACTGACTACCTATTGATGAAAGACCAGCTTCAGGGGAATATTGCAGAGTGATATCATAAGTTAGTACATAACACGAATCAATCATAACAACTCTGTATGACTGATACTATGCAGGAATATTCTAGAGTGTAGATTGGGTAGATACATGGCAAGGTGACAACTAGGAGGGCCCACTCAATCTTAGAATCCTGCCATTGAATTTCTAAAATTATGATCTCTCAAATAGATTTAGTCTGAGTTTAAAACTCCTATGTAAGAGAGAGTCCTATTAATGCTTTTTTTTTGGTTTTACTTGTGTCGATGCAACAGAAATGCTACAACATCAGTTAAAATCTTCTTTTCTAGGCTGAATTTATTGATGCTCATACGTGCCAGGCAAAACGCTAAGTACGTAACATAAATCTGTCTTTCAGAGCTCTCGCAACCACCCTACAGGATCAGTAGTTATTCTTGTTAACTTGCGTGTGAAGAAACTGAGCCAGAGAGAACTGAAATAGCTTCCTGAAGTTCACACAATTAATAAGAGTAGAGCTAAGAATCAAAACCAGATGTATTTAACTCCACAATGTGCAATCTTAATCTCTATGCTAAATGGTGGGGTGGGCAAAAATAGGTTTATAGTCGTTTGTATAAAGTAATACAATAATGAATAAATAATAGTACAAGAATAAACTCTGGGTTTTGCATACTCACAACTATAAAGCTACTTTTGCCTCCCCCTGTAGACTGCTATAACTCATTTTTAGTTAAATAAATTTTAGAGTTTAATAATGATAAAAATCTCAACTGGGGACACAAATATATGAATCAATACTGTTGGCAAAGAATTATTAACAACTTCAAATCAGCTTTTTCATACACATTTTATCCGAGACTAATACTACTTCTTATTTAACTGAAAGTTTCATCTTTTGCATTAAAATGATTACCACATGCCATAGTAATAATAACCACATAAAATTTAAAAATAATGCTATTCTGAAAAAAACTTTTCAATATTCTAAACCTGGCACAGATAAATGATTTTACTATTTTTCTATTTTCTTTGAAGCTCACTGGCTCACAGGAAACACAAAATTGGATTAAACTTTATTCTTCTCACCCCAGTCTCAATGAGAGATAGTAAGTAAGTACTCAGATCATTTGTTGTAAAAATAAGTTAACATTCAGATTACAGCATATTTTTACATGTGACACTTAAATTATGTTATAACACAGGTCTTTATGAATAATTAAGAAAGAGGGCTGGAGAGAAAAAGAAAACCAGACATGAGAAGGGGAGACGGACAAATGTAGATAAACCAAGGGCAAAACCGAGTGAAACATCAATGAACAATGAACAAAAAGTACACCCACACCACTTGGATCTTAGGAAAGAGACACAGAAAGTTGATACATAATGGATATATAGTAAATGATTCATTAATGAGGAACTATGTCCAAGATATAGATTTTCACTATTTTATATTCCTATTTTATGGATTTCTTGTCTTTCAAATTATGTTGGGCCTTTCCCATTCCATTCCAAACATATTGACATTTAGCAGCCAGACCACAGGGAATTAAAGTGCAGTTGATGTCCATTAAAAATGAATATAATCAGGTCAGCATCATAGCTAATCAGGTAAATTTATAAAACTGTAAGTGATCATTTAGAACCTCTTCTTTGGGTAATCAGCCTTCAGATAGGATGCTAAACAGAATTATAACTCACTAACTCCACACCTGTCCGCTGTTCACCACAGAATATTTCATGAGCTCCACTGACCTCATGAACATGCATTTTCAAGTTTAAGTTCTTATCATAAAGACACGAAAAGTCTATCTTTGTGTACTTCAAAATCCAGTAAACCACTTTTGCTCTTCTACATCAATCAGACTAAATTAACCGTATTTCCTATAGCTGGTGTGCACCAGGCCACAAGACTCCCGGGTACCTGCTGTCTATCCAGGCGCATCCTCTTGGCAGCATTTCTACTCTCACTCTCACAGGCGGAAGCCAAGATACTCTCTGCAACTGCTGAAGTGAGGTGGGAAGGGATAGGTCGAGACTAGAAAAGAAGAGAGAGAGAAAAAAACGTGAAAAAATTATTAACAGTATCATTCACAGACCAACGCTCTTCTCAGAAGAGCTCACAGGATGTGCAGGAGTATCCATTTATTTCAACTCAACTTATTTCGGTAAGAGGAGGAAATGGAAATTGCAAAGATGAAAAATGAAAGCTAGTTAGAGGTTAAAGCTCTGGTTGCTACATCATTCATTCCCCTAACTCCATTGTCACAAGTATTCAGCCTGGGCCATTAAGCTGGAGTTTGAACAGGCAGCGGAAAAACTGCTGACCGCATTTTGCAAATAAAACAAGTTATTTAGTTCTCTTATAACATATGACAAAACAGAACAAAAACAAGTGACAGGGCTGAAACAGAGTTGGAAAAACTTGACAGACACTCAGACCATGTCAAATAATATTAGTATGAAATATTATGAAGATTTAAGTTGTGACAATTGATATGATAAAATCCTCTAAGATACTTCAGTTTCAATGCAAACTAAAAACTCAGAAATAGAATAATACTGATAGAACAAAAAATTGATGTTCTGAATATGAGATGCGTGTGTGCCTACTTGATTTATAAATGAGTTAATATTAACTTAATAGTACATGTTAAAAATCCATCTTCTATGTAGCCCACATGGAAATTAACTAAACCTCCCAACTAAGCTCATAACTATAAATTGTTTTCAACTCCCCGTATCATTTAATAATCTTAAAGATTTCTATTCTCTTTTCTCATGATTACGTAAAAATCATCTAATTGAAAGATGAAGTACTTAATGGTATTGAACACTTTTTTATCAGTTTTTGTTATCCTATCACAGTTGACTTCTTTTCTCCCTCTTTGTCCTACTCTACCAACCCCCACCACTCCCAAAGTCAATTTCCACACTGTTGTCCATGTCCATGGGTCATGCATACATGTTCTTTGTCTAGAACCTTCCTCCTCTTTCCATGATTGTCTCCCTCCCACCTTTTCTCTTATAACTTCCAATCTGGTCCATGTTTCCATGTCTCTTGTTCTATTTTGTTCATTAGTTAATTTTGTTCATTAGATTCTACTTACAGGTGAGATCAAATGGTATTTGTCTTTCACCGCCTGGCTTATTTCACTTAGCATAGTAGTCTCCAGTTCTACCCATGCTGTTGCAAAAGGTAAGAGTTCCTTCTTTCTTTCTGCTGCATAGAATTCCATTGTGTAAATGTACCACAGTTTTTTTGTCCACTAATTTACTGATGGATACTTAAGCTGTTTCCAGCACTTGGCTATTGTAAATAGCACTGCTATGAACATAGTGGTGTTTAAGTTCTTCTGAATTGGCATTTCAGGATTCCTGGGTATATTCCCAGCAGCAGAATCGCTGGATCAAAAGGCAGTTCCATTTTTAGTTTAAGGAAATTCTATACAGTTTTCCACAGTGGCTGTACCAGTCTGAATTCCCACCAACAGTGCACGAGGGTTCCCTTTGCTCCACATCCTTGCCAGCACTTGTTTGATTTATTAATGATGGCCATTGTGACCGGTGTGAAGTGATATCTTGCTGTGGTTTTAATTTGCATCTCACTGATGGGTAGTGATGTTGAGCATCTTTTCATGTGTCTATGGGCCTTCTGTATATCGTCCTTGGACAAGTGTCTATTGAGATCTTTTGCCAAGTTTTTAATTGTTTGTCTTTCTGGTATTGAGTCATATGAGTTCTTTATATATTTTGGAGATCAAACCCTTGCCTGAGGTATCATTGGTAAATAAGTTCTCCCATACAGTTGGTTGCCTTTTCATGTTGATGATGGTTTCCTTAACCATTCAGAAGCTTTTTAATTTGATGTAGTCTACTATGTTTATTTATTTCTTTATTTTGTTTGCCCTAGGAGATATATTCGCAAAAACATTGCTACATGGAATATCTGAAATTTCACAGTCTATGTTTTCATTTAGGACTTTTATGATGTCATCACTACTTATGTTTAAGTCTTTTATCCATTTTAAGTTTGTTCTGGTATGTGGTGTAAGTTGGTGGTTTATTTTCTTTTCTTTCTTTTTTTTTTTTGCATGTACCAGTCCAATTCTCCCAACACCATTTATTGAAGAGGCTATTTTTACTCTATTTTATGCTCTTGCCCCCTTTGTCAAATATAATTGATTGCAGAGACATGGATTTATTTCTGGGCTCTTTATTCTGGTCCATTGATCTATGTGTCTGTTCTTATGCTGTATCTGTTCTTATGCCAGTACCAGACTGTTTTGCCTTGTAGTATAGTTTGGTATCGGGTATTGTGATCCCTCCTACTTTGTTTTTCTTTCTTAACATTGCTGAGGCTATTCAGAGTATTTTCTGGTTCCATATAAATTTTTGAAATATTTGTTCTAGCTCTGTGAAATATGCCATTGGTATTTTAATAGGAATTGCATTGAATGTATAGATTGCTTTGAGTAGTATGAACACTTCAATGATGTTAATTTTTCCAATCCATGAACATGCTATAATGCTTTCATTTATTTGTATCTTCCTTAATTTTTCTTCAGCATTCTATAGTTTTCCAGATATAGGGTTGTTGTTTTTTTTTACCTCATTGGTTAAATTTATTCCTAGATACTTTATTTTTCTTGTTGTTATAGTAAATGGGATTTATTCCTAGCTTTTATGATATTTCATTATTGATGTACAAAAATGCCATCAATTTCTGAATATTAACTGTGCATCCTGCTATTTTGCCAAATTCACTTATTAGATCAAGTAGTTTTTTGGTGAAGACTATAGGGTTTTCTATGTATACTACCATGTTACCTGGGAATAATGACAGTTTTGCTTCCTTCTTTCCAATTTGGATGACTTTTGTTTCTTTTTCTTGCCTGATCACTGTGGCTAGAACTTCCAGGACTGTGTTGAATAAGAATGGTGAGAGAGTACACCCTTATCGTGCTCCTGATCTTAAAGGGAAAACTTTCAGTTTTTTTACCATTGAATATAATGTTGGCTGTAGGTTTCTTGTACATGACTTCACTGAGTGTTTTTATCATAAATGTTGGCGCTGTGCTTTATCAAATGTTTTTTTAGCATCTATTGATATAATTATGTGGCTTTTGTCCTTCATTTGCTTATATGGTATATTACATTTATTGATTTACAAATACTGTACTATTCTTGCATCCGTGGGATGAATCCCACTTGATCATGGTGTATGATCCTTTTAATGTATTTCTGAATCCAGATTGCCAGTATTTTGTTGAGGATTTTAGCATCTACATTCATCAGAGATATTGGCCTGTAGTTTTGTTGTTGTTGTTGTTGTTGTTGTATCTTTACCTAGTTTTGGAATTAGGATGATATTGGTTTCATAAAAAAGAGTTTGGGAGTCTTCCTTCTTCTTGAACTTTTTGGAATAGTTGGAGAAGGAAAGAAGTAAGTTCTTCCTTAAACACTTGGTAAAATTCACCTGTGAAGGCATCTGGCCCAGGGCTTTTGTGTGCTGGGAGTTTTTGGATTACTGCTTCAATTTCACTAGTTGCCATCAGTCTACTCAGGCATTCTGCTTCCTCTTGATTTAGTTTGGCAGGTTGTATGTTTCTAGAAATTTGTCAGTTTCACCCAGGTTGTCCAATTTCTTGGCATATAGTTGTTCATAGTCATGTCTTACAATTCTTTGTATTTCTGTGATATCGGTTGTAACTTCTCCTCTTTCATTTCTGATTTTATTTATCTGGGCCCTCTCTTTTTTGCTTGATCAGTCTGGTTAAAGGTTTGTCAATTTTGTTTATCTTTTCAAAGAAACAGCTCCTGGATTCATTGATCCTTGAACAATTTTTCTAATGAAGATAAGCAAATGAAAGATAAATAACATGAAAATTAAACCCGATGAGATAGCAAAATATAAAATTACAAAATAAAAGTTCTTTTGGGAATCCAGCATATACATTGCTGTACCACTTTATGGTCTTCAAAGTCTCAATCTAAAATATGGAGAGATGCCATTTATTAGAAGCCTCTGAACTAACAGAGACCTGCTTCTTTTTTTTTTACATGAATGAATTATGAGCATAGCTTTATGGTTACTTGATTCATTTTGCTAACTCTGGCATATAACATGTCATGTAGCAAATTGAACCATGGCTTTTATGTCTCAAACAATATTCTAGAATGGCTGAATTCAGGTCACAGTGTTTATTTAATAGATACTCCTCTCTGGAACCTGTTCGGTGTAGAAAGAGACCGGGAAATACCTAGCTACAGAACTAGGTAGTAGTTTCCGTAGCTGCCTCAGTGAACTTCCTCCTGCTTACACCCCAAAGCAACCTCTGTAGACAGTAGGTAGGAAAGAAATAGGGTACAGTTCCCACCAGCTCACCCTGTGAGATGTCTGAAATGATAGCTAGGCAACTTTGACAATAAAGCATTAGGATATTTTGAATGTCATTTTTACAAAAGAAAGAGAAGACAGACCCTGAGATGGAAGGGAAAATTCAGCAGCAGCATTTTGAAAAGGAAATTTGAAAGCTAGGGTCTATATGCTGGAAAGAGAGGAGGGTCAAATGAGATAAACCTAAAATAATTGCCACAAATACATAAATATAATTTTAAAACTCATTGTTTCTTGATTCCATTCTGTAATCTGTTGAGTGTGGATAAGATACTTTAGTCTAAAATAAGAAATATATTAATCTAGAAAACCAATGTCTCACTAAAAGATGGCCACAGAAAGGCTCAAAATTCTAATCGAAGCTGCACAGGATGTAGGTACGAAATGTCCTTTTCAATGGAATTATGTTCAAACACTGGAATAAGAAGATTCCATTATAGGGGAAAAATCTGTATTTTTACTGTGGGTAGCATTATTCAGAGAGAAGTGAATGTGTTCACACTTTTATAAACTATTGTATTAGACCCTTCATCTGGTTCTAGGGACTGAATTAAGAGAATCTGAATAAAATAAGTCTTGGTAGCCACATGAAATTCAGAGACATGTATTTCTGTTCTTTATTAACTTCATTTTTCTCTCTTTATTAGGTAGCTATTCAAAATTTGCAATAATTTTGGAAGTATATACATAAGTATATAATATGAACATTTTTAGACTGTTGGAGTAATAAACATGAAAATTCCTTAACAGCATAAAAATTCAACAGAGAGAAGACAAGGCAAAATATCCCTTCAATTAAGATCAGTAGCATTTCTTTTCAAATTCTGCTTTTTTTAAAAAAATAAAACAGAAAATAACTTTTACTAGAATAGTACAAGTTGTTATACATGATAATTCATATAATTTTCCTTTCAGAGAAAATCATAGAGTTGGGTCTTTCCCAGATATATTAAATTGGTCTCCTTGAAAGCCAGAATAAGTGGAGCTAGATATTTTAAAGGTCACTGAATAACCTAATATTTCAAGATTTTAGAAAAAATCAACTTCAAAATAAAACAATCATGTATGGTTTCCTACTAAATAGGAGAAATAAGTAGAAGCAAAGGTATATGATTAGTAATTGCCAGTAGTTAAATAGTATCATTTTGAAAATAGAGTTGTTCTGAGTTTATTATAGAATTATAATTTAGTAACTGCAAAGGGCTGTAGAAATTATTCGGAACGAGGTTCTTCTCTAAAGTTTGAAGAAATTTATACCCTGATAGATTAAGTAATTTGTCAAAGGATAAATTGAGCTAAATATTGAAGCCAGGTTTCATGTCTCCCAATTCTCAGCCATCTCATTCTCTTTACATAATTTGCGGTTAATGATAGAAACTTTTCTAGAGAAAGATCCTGACAAACTGGTGTGCTCAACTAATGTGTAAGCCAACAAACAGCTCTCTGTGTGTAAGTATTACAACCATAATAACTCATCCAAGCCCATTAAAGACCAGGGAAGAATGAATTAATAAAACCTGTATTACAGTTTAAAGAATATGCATGTATTTTTCAAAGAATCTATTATATCTCCAATATGTAATAAAATATGTTCTTCCAAGTAGGAAACCAGTACTGTAATTTAATTTTAAAATTAATATTAATAACTCATTGTGTGCTTAGGATGTGCAGGCATTAATACAAAAAGCTTAGATACATTACCTAATTCAGTCTTCCAAACAACCCTTGAGAAAAGAACTTATATATTATTCATATTTTAAGAAAAAATAAATTGAAGTTATGAGAGGTTGTAACTTGCTGAAGATCACACACCCATGTATGTGGAAGCACCTGGGTTGATATCTAAATCCGATGATAACTGGGAATAATCCATAGTAAATAACTGCATATGCTCATTTTACAAGTAGGTCCTCAGTGAGCTTAAACAAAGCTAGAGCTCTCACATACTACATGTTCCCGCAGAGGAATCCATTTAGAGCAACATCCACTTCGCATTTAAGCAAAGAATATATTAGGATCTCTCTAAAATCCTCCTCTTAAAGTGACTGAAATCCTAATCGATCTCATTACTAATTCTTTAAAACCCTCTTCACTAAGAACCCAAAGATAAAATGTCACTTATCTAAATTCTGTCACATGTTCTAAACGGGAGCAATCTAAATTCTCAAGATTTTCGGGCTGGAACAACTGGAAATGGCAAGAAACTACTGTACACAACACGTAATAAAGCTGAGTCTCATACCCAAAGTGAGGATGACGAGGCAGGCAGAGACGTTCTTTCTCTCCTGTGAGACAATCCTACTAAAATCCCCAACGAGCTCACAATAAATGCTAATGCTCCTCGAAACACTGCACTGGCTACACGACACTAAATCAGAAAGTCTTGCTGAGTTCTCCTCCGTAATCTGGCCTTTATATATTTTTATAGCTCAAAAGCACTTCTACAAAGATACAAGGAAATTAATCAAGTTTGCTCCTTAGAAAAACAATTTTATAACAGAGAATTTTAAAACTGTTATTTAGTCTGAGTTCTTAGACCCACCTTCCTGGGAACTCTCCCTTCCTTCACCACTTTTAGTAATACAGCACTTATTCTAAGTATCTCTGCTTTTAGGTCTTCCTGGCAGATAATTAGCCAAGTGGGGAAGGGCTGTGGTCACAGATCCCACCAGAGACAAGGGCTGGAGATTTCCTCTACAGCAGTAAGGGAGGCCGTGCAACACTGAAGCTCCATGCAATAACTTGAGAGAAAAATATCTTAACAAAAAAATTCAATGCAAAGAATTCAAGACATAATTTATGAAAACGATATTTCTCCTGGTTGAATATAGCTCAGAAAATATGCTATTTATTAATATGTAATACCTTCATATACATATTGGACAAAATAACGATTCCAAATGTCTATACTTTTATGTTGTATATGATTTATATCTAGATTGAGATGATTTTATACCTATTTCTTTCCCAGGACATAATACAGTGCTAACCACCCCTCTCTAATTATCTCTTCTTAATTAACTGTCATTCTCAACTGGGATGAGCTGATCTTTCCCCAGCACTGTCCTTATCATAATAATTATCTGTGCCCAAATCACTGGTGGCTGTTACATTAAACAGATGGCTAAACTGTCACACGGAGCTTTTGGAGTTCAAAAACATCACATTTTAATTGGGGACTTCAGACGTGATTGCTGTTGGCACAATGTAATGTGTTTCCTTATATGTGCATGTAAAATGTACTGCCACACCAACAAACTAGTCCAATTTTTCATCTTAAAAGTACAGACTAAGCAATGTTAGAGTCCTCTGAACTTCTGCTGTATGTGTCAGATGCTTCAGGATTTTTAAAATTACAAAAATGTACAAAGAAATAAAAACTGTAAGACTCTATTCATGGGTTAGTTAGGGTGCAATGCTTTCTAGACTCTAGCGTTTAGGTTCAGCTCAATTACGTATTAGACAAGACCAGACTGACGGCAATATGACATCCACCCAAGACTGTAAGTCAGATGAGCTCTTTCAAAATAAAGAGAGCAAATGATTCAGTAGTCAAAGTGTAGGTATGACCTTAAATTAAGACTGTTTCTACTAATCTTGTTATTTTATAAAAATAAATGATTTACGAATTCTGTAGATTGGATGATACGCATATTCTATCTCCCCCAAATGGTATGTCTGCACCTAAAGGTATAATTGCTACAGGTTGAGTAGAAAGTCTCAGCTTCTAAGCCTCAGGAGTTTAGGAGCTTGTGTAGCTTCATTTCTAGACATCGCGGAATAAAGTAACAGTTCAGCAACTAAGTCAGATTGACCTGGATATTACTGTGTATTCAACCACTTACAATATGTCTGACGGCTTTTGCTATTTAATTTCTCTGAGTCTCACTCAACCTGCCAAGTATCATTATCTTTATTTTCATAACTGGCAAAACTGATGATCAGTCAGTAAGTTTGGAATAAAAAAATTATCTTCATATCACAGGTCAGTTGTTAAAATTACTTCCATGAAGTAATGTACACAAAATCATTGATATCTTCACTTATTTATTCAACAAACATATTTAATGAGTACTTTCTATATGTCAGGAGCTGAGCCAAGTCCAAAGACATGGGGATAAATAATACTGTCTCTACCATCACAGAATTTGCTTTACAAGCTAGTACAGTGCCTAGCATGTAGGGTAGAACACACATCCAGTATAGCATCTTTATTACAGACTCTCAACCTTTTATTGGCAATTTTGAAATCCTAATATTGTATAAACTGAAATATTTTTCAGCAACTTGGGGCAAACTCAGTCGTCATAAAAAATGACATGAGAATACTTTGTCTTTTTCCTACTTTCCATGCACATTCACGTATGTGGTAGGAATAATATATTTGTACATGGAATGTTTTCTCAGAACCCACTGTCAGTGTTACACAATAAACAGAATATCTACGCTATCACGTTTCCAAAACCTGAGAAGTCACAAATCCTGAACCATTGAGCCAAGACTTCAAGTAAGGGTGGTAAATGTGGACTAAAGTAGCAGGTCAATTGTCCTTAGCTCATCCTGCATGGTTTTGGTGGAATTTATCAGCAAAGCATCTCCTTGAACTGACCCTGTCACATGATTTAGGACTGCACTATCATGGGAGCTCATCGCAGTATTCCCAGTGACCGATCCAAGGGATGGACATATGGCCCAAAAGGGCCAATCCAGGTCCTTTTATGGTAATCACCCTGAAGCTGGAAGATTGCTTTGAGATTATAAGTTTTAAGAACAGAGGCTAAGAGTTGCTGATGTTGATATTTCCCAATGGGTAGTGAGGACCCATCTGAGAGTTAACCAGTATACAAGAGAAGCATAGTTAATGGGAGAGCATCAAACCCTGACATTTGAGACCCGAGAGCTGTATGAACCACTGGGCTTTCTAGTTTCTCAAGAAGATTCTCTTGACTAATTCAAAAGAACCTTTAAGTGTGTGTGTGTGTGTTTTTAATTCCAACTAATTTTCATTGATGGTTTGATTATAAAGATTTTACTATGAAGTAAAGCTCTATGCTTTGACCCTGATTTAAAACATCATTGGCCTTTAATAATGATCTTTCACAAAGACATAGGACTTACAGCTGTTAATATATATATGCTTATATACGAGGTCTGTCCAGAAAGTATCCGGCCATATATGATGAGGAAATAGAGACATTTATTGAAAAAGATACAAGATACAAGAAACATTGTACATAGGACAATGATATCTCAGTCCCCTTCAAAGTAGGCACCTTGGGACCTCACGCAGTTCTCACAGTTTATTTTCCATTGGTCAAAACATTCTACAAAATCCTTTGTTGGAATTGCCATCAGCTGCCCCATTGTATTTTCCTGAATCTCATCAATGGTCTGAAATCTCTTCCTTTTCAAAGGTGATTTTAGTTTTGGAAAAAGCCAGAAGTCACAGGGTGCCAAATATGGGCTGTAGGGGGCTGAGTCACCTGGGTAATGTGATGTTTCACCAAAAAAACTCTGCACAAGATGTGATGCATGATGCATGAGCATTGTGGTAACGATGATGCCAATCACCAGTTGCCCATAGCTGCAGCTGTTTTCATCATATTGTATCTCTCGACCTACAAAGAACACTGAGGTAGTATTCCATATTAATTGTTTGGCCTGGAGGGACATACTTATGATGGACAACACCTTCCCAATCAAAAAACACAGTTAACATGGTCTTGATCTTACTGTGACTTGGCTGCACCTTCATCAGGCTCGGAGAACCAGGCTACTTCCACTAGAACGAGTGGGCCTTCATTTCCAGATCACAGCTATAGACCCATGATTCACCTCTGGTTACAACCTTGTTGAGGAAATCTGGTTCAATGGTAGTGGTTTGAATCAAGTCATTAGCAACTGTAGCATAATGCTCCTTCTGCTCTGGTAGCAGAAGCCACAGAACGAATTTTGCCGCAACACATTTCATGCCAAGATCTCGAATGAAAATCTCAGACACAGTAGTTTTGTAATCCCCAGATCAGTTTCTAGCTCTCACTGTCAGCGCTGATCTTTGTGGATTGCAGCCCTGACACGTTCAACATTCTCAGGTGTTCTCCTTGCTGCAGGCCTTCCAGAACGTGGATCACTTTCGACAGATTCTCAATCATCTTTGAAGCATCTGTGCCACACTTTCATTTGCACTGCACTCATTTCATCATCCCTGAAAGCCTTCTGAATCATCTGAATAGTTTCCACAGAAGAACGTTCAAGCTAATGCAAAATTTGATGCAGATTTGTTGTTCTACTTGCTCACTTTAAATGTGATGGCCACACACTACACGTGCTCACTCAACAGTGTCTACCACCCCCGCCACTAGTACAGTGAAGTTGTCATTGTTCACACATGTGCATTGCAATCCACTCTCCTTGGCTGCCAGGCTACCTCAATGTTACACAAACCGTTCTTGTTGTATTAACAATGTCTGGACTTTTTCTGAACAGACTTTGTATTTACATAGTCTCATAATTAACACTTAAAATCTAGTTTAGCTACTGTCATAGGACAACACCTCTGATCAAGACTGGATAAATGAAATTATCGACCAAAATGACATATTTTCATTTTTAACTAAGTGCCCATTTATTTAAATCTCCACTAAGAAACATCTTTTAATTCTGAAAATAAGTGACTATACATACTTATGATTATTGGGATCATGGCGTCTTTTCCCTAATAGTTGACATGTGAAACCTAAAACTATACAAAATCATATTTAGACATTTAATGTTACTACCTAGTCACATTAATGACCAAATACATGAAACTATTTTTAAAATAGTGTTTCAAGAGTTAAAAAGAGAGTTGATATTAAATATTATATAACTGTCTACTTTGGGGGAAAATACTCCCTAAAGATTTCTAATCTATTAGGCTAGAATTTCAGTCAGCAGTAGCTTTTAAATTCAAACACCAATTGCAGAACACTGTGAGACACACAGCACATAATAAAAATTAGCTTATCTCGCAACTGATTTCTACCACAAAGTAACACATGAATAACTACCCATTCACTCACTCATCTTTCACTCAATAATTTTAATGTAAGTGAACACGTATTGAGCAGTTTTCATGAGCAACTAATTGCACTGTATATGACATTTTGGGTGGTAAAGATGTGCACAAATTAAGCAGCACAGGACTCAAGAAACATAACTTAGTATTAGGGACCTAAGGTCCATACATAAGTAAAAGTAATAGAAGACAGGATAAAATAAAACTACGGGTATCACAAGTAAAATTTGCACACAGAAGAGAGAGAGAGAGAGATGTAAGGCTGCTCTTAGCTAGAAGTGTGGATTGAGTAGATAAAGGCGTATTTGATTCAGTTCTCCAAGTAGTTCAGCAGATTGAGACAGCGAGGCTTTCCCAGCACAGGGAACCGTGGAATAAAATTTCAGATTAAACTGCATTTTATCATGTTCCTCGAATGCCACGTACTGGGCAAGGTAGGAGTTTTTATGTTGTTATTTTAAGTGCTGTTGGTTTACATGTGTAAGATAAGTGCCATGTGTTTGCATTTTTTCCATAAGGAAACTAAAGCTCAGGTTTACAAGGTCCACAAGTGACAAATGACACAGCACAGACCAAAACCAAATCCACTGGCTATCAAATCAGAGTGCTTTCCTTCAGATTTCCTCACCAACACTGCTAATTTTCCACTGCTTCTTTCTGGGTTCAGGTTCCTTATTCTCAGAGGACTTCATTGCTGGTCCAGAGACAGCCTGTGAGTGGTATCAGTAGTGGGCTGAAATGTCTCTTTCTTCCCCACTCTGGAAGTGGCATGTAGCTGTGCATTGATTTACAGATTAAAAGTAGTTTCTCTAAAAATTTTGAAGACTTTTTTCCTTAGTATTTTGAAGATTGTCTCTGACATCTATTTTTGAGGACAAGAAATGTGTTCATTGTGTTCTTCTGGTTTAGATAATCTCTTGTTTCTTCCTGGTGGTATTTAAGAATTTCTTGGGTCTGTGGTTTTTACTGTGATATATGTATATATGGATTTATTTTTAGTTATGCTGCTCAGGACTGGTCTATTTCTCTATTCTTGGGATTCAATGGTCTAGTCAGTTCTAAAAAATTCTTACTCCTCATCCGTTTGAATGTTGTCCTTTTCTAAGTTCTCCTCTGGAATGGCTATTGGATATATCTTTATCATTCTTTTTTCCAGCTTAAATTTTGTTTTTCATATTTCCTTTCTATTTTTTCTCTGTGAGTAATTTCCATAGTTTTATGTTAATGGATTTTCTCTTTGTCTGAATCTTATCTTCTATTTAACCTATCTGTAAGGTTCCCATTTCAATGTCTACGATACTTATTTTATTTCTCGAAGTTGTAATTAGGTGATTTAATTCCCCTTTGATAAAGAAGTAGCCCTTCCAGGGTCCAAGCTTCACACACAGTATTCAGTTCAGGTTCCTGCCTAGTCACAGACCAAAATCCACATCTTCAGAACCTGAGTGGGTATTCAGACCCCATTTTTTCTACCTTTCTACCCTACTACCCTATCCAATTAAGGGTTTACAATTCTGGTTATGAGGTTTCTATCAATTTCATGGCCTGGGAGTTTCCTTTTCTTTCTTTTGAGCCTAACAAGGTATTTAAAAATTACATTTTACTTAGGATTTGTATGTATTTGCAGAGGGAAGGGGGTTGTGGTGTGTGTGTGGTATTCCATAAGACTCAGATCAACATCTTACTAAAACTAAAAGATGCAAGAATTAGTAACTGACAACTACTTGCCTATCATTTAGTTATCCTTCAATTTTAGTACATTTAGGAAATAATGAGAGGATAGTATCCATAATCTCTGAGTCAGGAAAAATCAGTGAACCGAGATATTGAGAGAAAAAGCAGTAATCCCATACATGGTGGCTCATTGTATTAAAGAAGACAATTGAGCATATTATAATAAAGGAAATAAAGATTTTTATATACATTATTATACCTAATACTCCAACAGCCCTCTCCTTTGGAAAAATGGGGACTCAGAAACATCACATAAATTTGTACAGGAATTCAACTAAGCTGGGAATTGAAACTTAGCCTCTCCATTTCAAAAGACTCTACTTAACATATAGAAAATTTAGAATTTGTTCTAAAATGGGAATGTTTGACATCAACAAAGCCAGAATTGAGGAAGACTGCTCCAGTGGCAGAAGGAGATTTTTCATAAAACCAATGAAGTTCAGGAACCAAGATCCCTCAACTTGATGGGGTTCCCCCAAATCTCTAGATGTTTTAAGCCCTTAGAAGTCAAGTAAAAATCAAGAGACATTTATATGCAAGTTTGCCTGAAATTTTCCCCAGGAGATATTGAAGGAAAAGAGTTTGAATCTTTAAAACCTCTGTTTTTAAATTCTTTTCTCTCTGTGTGGTATCTTTTCTAACTATATGTAAATATGCATCATTCTACCTAATTTTTTTGCTCATAATTTTGATTTACTTTTCTTTTGAAAAAGGTCCCAAATTTTATAATTTTCAGGCACAAATCCTAGTTCTGTGACTGCCTAGAAATAGACAGTAGGAAGGGAGTATGAGATGGAATGAGTTTAAAGGATTATGCAAGAATATAGGTAAGAAATAGAAAAGGGTAGAATTAAAATGATAGCAGATAAAATTCAAAAGAACAGGACTGATTTGGGAAATTCAGCAAAGGAAGAATAAACAGAGAAATTCAGTGAGTGGCAGGATGCAAGCCATAATTGTAATGAGAAGTCAAAATCTCATTTCAAGTTTATCAACACTGGTGTAAAAGACAATAGACAAGTCAAGAGGAATTTACCAGTGATTGGGTAGATAAGGTGGAATACCAGTGAAGAGAATGAGTGATGGGTGAAAACAGTAAAGGAGATAAGTACAAATCAGTTGTGATGGAATTGTTATGGGGGGTTAAAGTGCAGCACAGGTATCATAGACAGTAGCACTCTAATAACTGTATATGGTGTCAGATGGGCATGGGGTTTATTGGGATGATCGCTTAGTAAGTTATGCCATGTCTAATCACTGGGGTATACACCTAGAACAGATATAATAAGGTATGCCACGTATTATTGAAAAAAATTACAAAGAGATCAGTGAAGATATAACAGTACATCTGTCAAGTGTCTGGCTGACATTTGGAGTGAAATGCCAAAGCCTGGTAGACTACTGGGACTCTGCTTGAGAGTGAAGCACAGTGTATGGGGCAGACCTCTGCAGCTGTGGATAGTATCACACGGAGTACATGCCCAAGCCCAGAATTTTAGGAAGTGCCCCCCACAAAAAAAAAAAAAAAGTGAAAGAGGAGGGATAGAAACAAAAGTCTCAAGGAAATGGGGCCCATTTAGTTGAGGATGCAATTCTCCGACTTGGTGTAAAAGTAGTCATGTGATCTTCATAGAAATTAATTCAATATGGTGAGAACCAGAATTTTAATGTGAGAAATGACCAAGAGAGTTGGTGGTAATGGGTATGATCTATGAGTGTAAAATAATTTTTCAGAAAATCTAGCAAAGGAAGATGGCCTCAGAGTGTCGAAGAGGAGTTATGAGATTAAATATTTCCTTGGAACTTAGAAGCATTTTTATGCTAAAGAGAAGAAATTTTCTTCTCAGCAAGGAAGGAAAACAAAACATGGAAGAGTTGGGACGGTTGATTGAGCAATGTTCTAAATAATACTGGCTATACAGGTTATAAAATTTTTCATCAGGATCTTGTATGAAGGGCTGGGTATATTTCTGATTAAATTTTTACTTTAAAGAAGCACTTGTTCATTTTTTGTAATATCTCTACTTGCTAACAAGGAATAGCAAGTGTCACTGTAGTATTCACAGTGCTTCTGATATCAGGGAAGCTGTGAATTAAAAACAAATTCTGATCCCTCTACTTTGGGCTGCATTAGACAAGTAGAAGCAAATGATGTGATTAGTCAAATTCCCTTAAAAATGTACCATTTCCTAGACATTAAATATTTATTTTCTGATGAAAGAACTGTAAGATCAGAAGGTCAGATATAAAAATTATTGAAAAAGTTATGATAGAATGCAATTAAAAAGAAATATTAAGAATAAGATTTAGAAGATGGCATGAAAGTATGAGGTTTCCATAAGTAGATTATATACATATTTGTTTTTAAAATTTATACCTCACTTTCCCCTACAATAGACATCAGATCCACCAAGGAAAAATGCACACTAAAATAAATTAAGCCAAAAAATAATTGGGACCTTAGAAAGACTCTGAACTTCCTGTCAGAAAGGCATAAAAGTGAACATGAAAGTTACACCAAGTCCTAGTGATGAGAAAATATAAAAGCACTCTCTGCAGAAGAAACCATTTTTTTTCTTGCATTTCCTTCTAGAAGAAGTTTCTGAAATAAAGTCATTGCTAGTAGCTTACTGGACAATGTCTGGCAAAGTTTTACAAAAACATTGCACGAGATTTATTATTTCAAACACACAGTCAATTATATAATATTAAAAAGCAAGTAAATGGGTACTTTTTCAAGAGGCTGACTTTTCTTAATTCAAATATCTAGGATATTTGATCTAACTTAGTACAGTGGCAAAATATGAGATATAAGAGGAATGAAGGACAGAGTCTAAGAAACTACCTCCCCTAAAATTTTCCCTTGAGTTTTATGGACGTGTATTAAACGTATGCAGTGTGGTGAGAGTCTCTAATAATGCAAACTCAGAAAACGAGAAGAGAAATCACATCACATAACTGAGGTGTGGGCCAACGCCACCCATTAGAGGTGCTCTTGAATTCAGGACCCAGCTTGAGCAGATTCATTTCTTTTCTGGAACAATCAACAAATACTCTTCAAAAATGTAGCTTAAGTAGTTTGCCAAGGCCACACAACAGAATCAATAACAAATTGATATTTTTGTCTAAGGATGAATTCATTAGCTCTTTAACTCACTGGGTTTTTTAAGTCTAATTAAAACTAGGACAGTAATCTGGATCAAACTTATTAAATTTATTTTTCATAATAAATATATTCAGTTATTTATTCAACTTTTGTATTCAGCACTGAGGATTTCATGATTTGAGATGTTTGGTAACAATGAACTGGTAACAATGTGAAAAATGTGTAGAAAGTATCATAATACAGTTATTATATTTCCTGTATTATAGAAAATATTTATAGTCATGACAAAAATTTTGGCTGCTTTAGTCATGAAATCTATGTGGTCTTGATAATTCCAGTTAAATAAGAATGCATAAATATGTACTCTAATTATTGTAGGCAGTCAATTAAAAGTATTTGTGTTAAAATGTAAACTCTTGAGGGACAGTGCAGAATAATTAAGCATTAATAGATTTTTCTATTAATGACAGCAGAAAATTAGTCAAAGTGAATGCCAAGATTCTCAAGTACAGTACTAAAATATGCTGCAATAAGGCACTTCTATGGAAATTACTTCTTTGAATTTCTTAATCAAAGTCAGCAGGAAACATATAATTCAGTATTTCACTCTACTTAAGTAGTCCCCTGGCTTAGACATTCCGACTCACTGGAAGAACTAAGTTTATTGAATGCCACCTTCATTTTATAATACAGAATCCCCTACCAAATAATCCTACACTTAATAATCCCATTTTAAAACTGTATTAAAAACTTCTTTAGGCTACCTTGTTGACTTCTTAAGTATTGTAGAGTGATTTGCATGTAAAAACAATCACATACTGAAAACGATCCATTTTATTCCCGTCTGCCTGCACTACACACAATAGAAAAAAGGTTTTGTTTAATGTTGTTTCAATTGTTAAAAATACTTGTTAATATTATACTAAATTTAAAAATTATGATGGCAAAAGTATTCATGTACAATATTTAGTTGTGATTACTATCTGTCCTACTCACGCCTTTTCCTATCTGTTCCAGATAAAGCTGACTATTCAAAGTGACATGTATTCCTCCCCGGGCTCCATGCCATGAAGTGATACATAAATAAAACAAATTAAAATTCCAAGTGACCACCAGGTGGTAGATTTAATTTGTTCTTTCCAATAGTCCATTACTGAGTAATATATAAAAAATGGCAATGTCAGTCATCATCCATGTTGTTCACTTAACAATTATATTAGGCCTTGTATTATTTCTTAAGCATTTCACCTTCCACAACTTTTACCTCAATGCATCAAAACAATCAGGGAACATGTTATATTTTCATAATTAACAGGTCATACATCTAGTTCTCCTTACTACTTTGTATAATGTGCATTACATATAATGTCATGTGCAATAAACAATGAACATTATTAAATTTAAATTTAGTAGCATTTTTTAGAGCATAAAATTAGTTTATAAAGAAATTTGACTTTGAAGTAGTCAACTTTTTGTTCCCTATGCATACACAAGGTTTACAACAAATATATGTTCACTGAAGTAAATAAATACAATCAATGAAACAAAAACATGAATGTCTCAAATATGCCTTGGAGAAATTAAGAATTCTATATGACAATGATTTTTTTCTCTAAAATAATGATTAATAAAAAATTTGTACCATGAAAAAATAATCAATTTTACCAAAGAGAAGAATCTTTAAACATTAAAAGATTAGGAAGAAATAGTAATGTTAGGTACTGCTAAAATAAAAAAAAAATGACATATAATATTATCTTTATTATTACTAAAAAAGGAAGGTATATATTGTATTTTGTTCTCTGAATGAAACATAGTTTTAACTGGAATTTCGTATCAACTGCTTAGTAGTCCTGAACCTGATCAAATGTCAATGCCAGGATTCTGGGCTTTTATACCTGTTTAGATATTCTTTTTGTCTATCACCTTTCTCCCATTGGGTAGATGGTGATAATTTTTGAATAATTCAGTAATGGGGAACATAGCTTTTTTTCAGCATCTTTTCTTCTCTCTTGTATCATGTCACCTCTATTGTTATAATTCAGTTTGATCAGACACAGCTATGCCATTCTTCTTTGAAAGCGACTTCTGTACCACAGACTGATTGCACGAGAGTGATTCTGAGAAGTAAGCAATCTGGCTACTCACATTTGGCTCTCTAAATGGAGGGCTCTGTGCTTTTATACCGCAAACATTTTGGTAAGCTTTTTTCGGATAAAGAATTAAATAATATTTGATAGATAACATTTTCAGAGTTAGGATTTATTCAGTGATTACTGTGTGTCAGAAGTAGTCTGGAGAGTTTTGCATGTCACAATTTATACAATTCTCACAGCTTTATAAATTAGGAATTATCGTCTCAGAGAGGTGTCTGAGGACAGGCAGTTGAAGTGATTTGCCCTGTGGGGACCACACCCAGTGCTCCTTACCATCTCGGCAGATGACTGCTTCTCTATAAGAACAGTCATTTTCCTTTTAAAAAATATCAAAGTTATTTTTACAAGCCAATGTAGGAAAATCAATAGCACACAGTGGATTTGTTACTTTTGTCATTTCATTTACAGTTGAAAAATGATTTCTCATATATATGACATCCTCTGAAACCTCTCCTATTCACGCCAATTCCTACCCCATCACACCGAATAAATGAGAGGCACAGATCACAAACGCTGACAGTCTTGGCTTTAATGGAGCCAAGAGGGGAAAAAAATATATTTCAGAAAATTGCCAGCACATTTCTGCTCACATACATAAAAAACAAAGAAATTAAAAAAAAACATAGTAAATATATGCACTATTTATAGGTATAACAATTAGAGAGCAAGGTGAAATAGAATTTAAAAAATTGACATCTGATCTGCACCCATAAGTAATCTAACTTTGTTATAGTCTCACCTGTCTATAAGCCCAGCTGAGTATAAAAGCTCATGTTACCATCCACAAGCACACAGATATATTGAGTACAACAAAGCCTTATTTTTCACATGAGGGTTTTCAGTCCCTGATCTTTATTTTCAAGGCTTGCTATTTGTTAACCATTGGCATGAAAACGGTGTTACTTAGATGGACCCATCCATTTCCTTTCATTCCACAAAAAGCCATTCTCACATGCCATCTAAAGCAACAACTGGCGCTTCGGTTCAAGACTTGATTAACCTCATGTCCACTTTAGCAGTAACAGAAAGAAAACGAACATGAATGAGATGCTGGTTCTCATGGGATTTTACTGATATCACCCTCATTGCTTATGACATGATATCGTCTGGGCCTGTGAGCACTGGATTCACAAGGAATCCCTTATTGGATAAACAAAAGGGATAAATACTTCAGGAAGATGGAAAGGAGAAGGGGGAGAAAAACAAACAAGCAAACAAGAACCCCTTTGACCTGACATTATGGAAAAAATAAAAAAGACACTAAGATGAAAAAAAAAATAGTGTCATGGTGTACATGTGGGATTTTGATGGAATCTAGGGCTGTGTTTTAATTCAAAACTCACCATCTCAAAACCACTTCTTTTCATCCGCCTGCAGGACTTGAGGTAAGTACGGATGCGTTTTCTGGCACGCTCTTGATACTCAGGGAATTGTCGCCTGCATGAGTCAATGATAGCCTGGATCTTTTCTTTGGGCTGCTTAGAGATTGGGACCATTCGGTCCAAGTTTTCATCTACAAACAGCCTGACAAACATCTGTTGGCAAGAGGGAGACAGAGGAGAAGGGTTTGGAGGGCTGCTCTCTGCTATTCCTAGCTTTCTGTCTTGATTACTGATAGGAAAATACTCTTTTTGGTTTATTCACTGGAGAACTTTGCAATGGAAAGCCAGAAATTTTAAACAAACACCCTTTAAAGACTTTCTAAATGGTTGGATAAAAAGAGAGAGAGAAAGAGAGAAAGGCAGACAGACACAGACAGACAGAAAAGTATAGACTATTGTGTAGAAAAAAATCAGGAAGTAACAGTAGACTGCGACAGTTAAGCACCCCATAAAATTCTCTATTAAAGATAAATAAGACTGCTCTATCACTACCCTGCACAGTGTACTAATCTCGGAAAACAAACAACTGACTCTTTTGTCATGCATAATTAGATAAGCTGGGAAAGTAAAAGAAATAACTGATGACAGGCGAACTCTTCGGAGCAATAAGCTGAGGCCCCCTTCATCCACTAGGTAAACATGCATACTCACACAACACAACTCCAGTTTTCAGCTCACATTTGGCTTTAAAATTCTACAAAACACACAGCAATTCTGGTGTCTGGTTGGCAAAGAGTATTTCATGTACTTTTTAAATCCTTCTGTAAATCAAACAAACATGTCTCTAAAATATCCACTTTTACCAACAAGCAACAACAGGAAAGTGAAGTGGTAAAAATGAAGCCGCACTGGGAGTGTGGCAGGACTCACATTAAAAGCTTTCAGCCGCTCTGCCTCAACACCATCTGTCTCGTTAACTTTCTCAGAATCATCGTGGTCATCGTGATCATCGTCATCTTCGTCTCCCCTGTTTAGAGACAGGTCCTCAGCGCCTCTGTCTCCACTCTCATTTTTGCCCGAGTCATAGCTTGAGTAGCTATGTGCCGGAGACTGAAAAGAAGGGAGGAAATTGTTGTTTTTAAATTCAAGGCACAGACATATGCATTTGGTTTTATTTTTAATGTCAACCCTTTCTCATACAAAGTCTTGTTTAAATGAGTTGATCGTTGTAGAGCTGTGGCTATTCTAATTTAAATCAAAATTAATTTAAAGGAAAAATTCATTTCCTCAGTCACATCAGTCACATTTCAAGTGCTCAATAGCCACATGGAACATTTCCATCACTGCGCAAAGTTTTATTGAATTTAGCTTTTTGAGAGCAATTACTCTTTCCACTCAATATCCCTGTTCCAAAGAAAAGTAAAACCAACCTGTAATCAATTTTGCAAGAGAATCATTGAATCACAAGTTCTTTGAAAAGGAAATGAACTCAAAGCTTAGTTGGTCTAATTACATTAGTATTCTTTAAACAGATAAGGAAACTGAGGAGTGAATGTGTTTATTTGACTTGCCCAACAAGGGCTATACAAAATATCATTGAGAATAGAGCTGTTATTTGTACGACAACACGCTTTAAAATTAGGGTATAAGTTGTCTATGAATCTTAAGACGGCAACCGATTTTGTCCAGAAAAAAGTAACCAGGATTTCCTCCAAATCATCAGTCAAGCCCAGAGTTTCCTAATGAATGAGAGATGATGAATGTCAACCAAGACGACGTTCACCAACTGATCACTGTATCCAAGACCAACCCTGGGTCCTGCTGCGGCGTCTCCTGCTTCTCTGTCAGCCCAGCATCTTTTCCTTTCAGAAACAGCCCCTGCTTTGCACCAAGTGAAAATGGCAATCCTACGGGCATCAGCCTTCTCTACCTTATGTATGTGTGCCTCAGCTTCACCTCTAGGTGAAAAAATTTGCCTGTAATTGAAATCAGGCTGAATCCAGCAGAGCTAAGCATAACAGAAACAGTCCAGACATCATCTGAACATCTAGATACAACTGTGCTTGAAATTAACCCAAACACCTATGATAAGATACATCATTGACCCCCTCTTCCCCTTTTATTTTGATTATATCTGAGTTTTAGTCACTTGTAATTGAGTCTGCAGTGGTACAGAAATCAATCATTATAAAGCCAGAGTAAAAATATAGGTAGTTCCAGATACATAGACAACAACATCTGTAGGTGGCTCCAGGTAAATGGATAACAGCATCTGTAAAAAGCAGCAGATGTCCTCAAATCTATCCAAAATAAAATCCTTTGGAAAGACCTCACCAATGGGCAATTTAAATCAACAATGTTCAAAAATGCCTTTTGTAATGATAACCTATGTCGACACGCTTCATGGATCACACTAATATGACTATATATCCGAGGATAAGTAATGTAACCAGTATAGACAACTGATCTTAAAAGTAAAGTTAAAATTTAAACACCAGCATCTTTTTACAATTTAAATCATTAAGAAGGTGATATTACCTAACAAAAGACAAGGCAAATATCCCATATGTTTGAAAATATACCTTATAGACTATGTTTTTAGGATATGTTTTTAAATGGCAAGGGGCAACTATTTGGAAAATGTTATCATAGACTTACGTGATTTAAAACATGCCAAGCTAATTTATTCTCTCCACACACTCTGTAGGAGACAAATCAGCCATATGCTATAAATAGAATCACTTGGAACCATAAAGGATTTATTTTCCTAGTCACTTAGGCTACAGAAAGCCCATTCTCAATGGCTTTGAGAAAATTCAGGATCTAAATCTAAAGCATAATCAATGCTTTTATCCTCTATAATATCAACTAAAATTTTTTAACTCTAAATTCTGTTTCTCAGGTGGAGTTTCATTTCTTGCCTCCTCACCATGGAAGGTCTAACTGTAGCTTTCAAGGCCAATCAGATTAATTTCAACTTCCACAAAGATTCCCACTTCTACCTCAGTCGACCTTGTATCTTTTTGCTAAACTGTGAACTTATAATAAAGATATTGGGTTGACCAAAAAGTTCATTTAGTTTTTTTCCATAGAATAAAAGACATATTTTTCATTTTCACCAATAACTTTATTGATTTGGATATTTGGAGTATGTTGGCTATCTCCCACTGTTGGCTAGCAGTGGGCAGAGGCCAGAGGTGCTGCTAACCATCTTCCAATGCAAAAGACAGCCCACAGCAAAGAATGATTTGGCCAAAATGTCAATAGTACCAAGAAACTTCGCAAACCACTTTTGACGTGTTCTATCAGTCACAGCACCTTCTCCATACACTGCATAAATCTTTGGGTTTTTTTGTATTTCCATTGTGTTTGTACCTTTCTTGAAATATTAAAGCATACATTGAAAATGAGTATTTTCCTCCATCTTCAATACTGAAATGGCTGCACAAAAATTCACCAATTCTGATGAGCTTTTTTAAAATGCACACCAAGACAGCTGTCACAATGCAGTCTGACAAAATTGTTTCACATAAAGTTAAAGATGATTAAGCACTGCCAGAGCCATCAGGTGGAAAAAACTAAATAAACTTTTTGGCCAACCCAACACTATGACATTTGACACAGAACTGAAAACCTCTGTTGCGCGCTACTTTTTTTCTCATATTAATTTGCATTTTCCTTTGAGCTCAACTGAGGGAGGCATCGATGCACATCCTTCCGCATTTCCCCTCACACCATCCAGGATGTGCTCTCTCCAGAGCTGGTATTCAAGACTAGTTCCCTTTTTTCTACAAAACTTTTTGATCTTCAAAAATATGAGAGAATGAAGATAAGCCCCAGATTGGGGAAAAAGATTTGTGAAAGGTACATCCGATAAAGGACCATTATCCAAAATATACAAACACTAAAAATTCAACAAAAAATCCAAGCATATTAAAAATGGACCAAAGACCTTAAAATATACCTTATGAAAGAAGATATACAGAGGACAAATAAGCATATGAAAAATGTTCCACATCCTAAGTCATCAGGGAAAAACAAATTAAAACAGTGAGATAAGACAGCACTACAGACCTACAAGGATGGCCAAAATCTGCAACGCTGACAACACAGAGAGAGGACCAGGATGTGGGGTAACAGAAACTCTCCTTCATTGCTGATGGGAAAGCAAAATGGAACAACCACTTTGGAAGGGATTTGCCTTTTTCTTATAAAACTGAACATATTCTTACCAACAATCCAGCAATTGTGCTTTATAGTATTTAGCCAAGGAGTTAAAAACTTATGCCTATGCAAAACCCTGCACATATAGATGTATATAGCAGCTTGATACATAATAGCCAAAGCTTAGAAGCAACCAAGATATACCTCAGTAGAGAAGTGGATAAATAAACTGTGGTACATCCAGATAATGGAATATTATTCGACACTGAAAACACAATGAGCTATCAAGCTATGAAAAGACATAAAGGAACCATAAGATCCAATATGAAAAGGCGACATAATGTATGATTCCAACTATATGACATTACAGGAAAGGCAAAATGATGGACAGTAAAAAAAATTAAGTGGTTGCTGAATGTAGGTGTTAAAGAGAAATAAATAGGCGAAGTACAATGAAAATACTGTGTAATATTACAATGATGGATACATATCATTATACATTTGTCCAAACCCACAACGTACATCATGAGGAGTGAACCCAATGTAAACTATGGATTTTGGGTAACTATCATTTGTCGATGTAGACTTATCAATTGTAACAAATGTACCACTCTTGTGAGGGATGTTAATGGGGGAAACTATGCAGCTGCAGGGGGTATTTGGGAAATCCCTTTACCTTCCTCTCTATTTTGATGTGAACTTTAAAACTGCTCTGAAAATAAGTTCCTTTCAAAAAAAAAAAACAGGAAATGTGGGTATGGAGATAATATAGAATCGAACAATAAAATTATGATGAGCCCTTAATAATCTGCATAACATAAGGCAGTCATTGCCAAGGTGTATGGAGATACACCTTGCCTTGCCTTACTAAACACTTCAGATGACCACATTCTAGGAAGCCTTCATTTCAGGAGCAATTATTTTCATATTCTAGGTATGAATCTCAAAAGTCCAAAGCAGATTTTAAAAATATACAAAAATATATTATAGATTCACAACTTAGGCCCTATGAAAGGTGCATATTTGATTATCCTTAAAACACAAGTGTTGGTTTATGGGGACAAGGGTAAATTTTTGGCCTTAGTGACCATATTTTGCTGTGTATAATGTGAACCCACATTTTTGTGCACATTATAGATGGGATTATTACATCCATTATTATACCCACGGCACGTAATCATTATGCCCATACATAACGTGCACCCTTATCTTTCCCTCGAAAACTTGGGCAAAAAAATGCATAATACATGGTAAAATAGGGGTATATATTCCATTTGTTCCTCTTGAGATAATGTGGCTTCCCTTAGCAAAGACCTTCTGAAAATCCATTTGCACTTCCTTTTATTGCATTTTCCCACCCTTACATAATTGCATCACAAGGCCTATAGAAGTCCCCACATGGAGGAAGAAAAATCTGTCTGCATTTTCTATGGTCATAGCACAGGATGGCTGAGACAGCAACACCACTGTGCTTGATCTGAGATGCAGCTGGGAGGTGGGGGTGAATGTCTGATTTCAGCGAAGAGAAATGAAGGCAAAACTCTTACTTCTTCATGATGCCCTAAGTAAGAGAAGAACCACATGAATTCAGTGTCAGACACCCATACTTTCTGCATATATCTGTCATAGCAGTGATCCCAAAATACTGTACAAGTTAGCTTACACATCCGTCTTCCACAGAGACCGAGAGTTACTGGAAGTTCGGTCACTTTGTGACCATGCCTTTTTCATCTTTATAACCTTATACAATGTCAAGCACATGGTGAAAATAAAGCAAATGTTTTCTGAATGAATGAATACACATTGGAGTTGTACAGAAGAGATGAGTTACTTTTTAAATTACAACTACTTTTTAAAATATCAGTATTCATTACTAAATCTACTGGGAAATCTTAGCATCACTGAAAGTGTGACAACTGGACACTGTGCCTTCTGACATGATGTAAAAGGAAGCATACAGTATCACTTAAGAAGCAAGCTCATCAAAAGAAAAAAAAAGAACTTGAATCTAATCAAACCTCAATCCAGAAGCAATTGTTCTCTGAGCCTACCTGCTAGTCCAGTAGTATCCACATTTCCCAAGAACTTATTATAAGTGCAAATTATTAGTACCTATCCTAGACCAACTGAATCCCACACTTTGGGGCAGGACCTGATATGTTTTTAATATGCCCTGCAGGAGACTCTGATGCATCCTGAAGTCTAAGAACCGCTAGTCTAGAGCTAACTTTCATTTATAGGAAATAAGGCAGGTAGAGTTACAAGTTAATGACACCGGAGAAAACAAAGACATCCAAAATATTACACATTGTACAGGACAACTGACTTTGGTTCTGCAATACGTGAGTGACACAGGGAAAAAATGTGGCATATTAGTAGAGTTCTAAGAAACGTACTGACATTAAATGTATTGACCTCGCTTGTATCATAATTCAAGTAAACACAATGCAAATCCTCATTTTTGAGAAAACTGGAAATATTTCATGGTAGATGAGGGTTATTAGAGGATAACACTGAATCATTTTATAATTTTGTTAGATGCAATGACTGAATGTTTGGTTACGTGAGTATTTACGTAAGGAACTGTCCACATTTACTACAGACACAAATGAGGTGTGAAGGGACGAAACGATACAGGCGCCCGGGATTCGCTTTAAAACACCAGAGGAAAAAAGAAGAAAAGTGAAGCAAATAAATGTGAAAAGTCTAATCACTTAAAGTTGGGTAATAGATACTAATTCAATGTATAATATAGTCTTTTTAAATATAAGCTTTCAAAGTAAACTTTAATATTTAGAAATTTTGTGATTTTGGCATCTCCTCCAAAGCGAATATTTTTTCATGACAATCATTTATTTAATATTTAAAGAAGTTTATTTCATGCTTAGAACACTGTTCTAGCTCACAGAATTGAATAAAGTCTAGTTTTGTGAGGCCTGAAAGTTATAAAATTTGGAGACAGGGCTCCTTTTGAAAAGTTAGATAAAAAGTAAATATTTATTTAAAATGAGAAAAATCACAAAGGACAGGATTCAAAAAAGCTTATAAATGCAACAAAAGTCCAGAAAAATTATTATTTTAAAAAGTTAAGTAACTCCTTGGCCTGTGTCTATAATACTGTGTTCTTTCCATATTTCTTGGCTTCCTGCTCCGGGATTGCTTCTGCCTGCGCCAGAGCTTTTGTACTGCTATGGGCTAGAGAGAGAACAGGAAAATTATTCAGCCTTTAGCCTGTCTGATGGGAACGTGCCTTTTATTGCTGATAGTTTAGAAAGTTTTCTTTGCTCTTCAAATTAATTATGTCTGATGTCATGCAAATTGCTAGATTGTTCTCAGTTTGGGGGAACACTTCATCAAGTTCCTTTCATGTCTGAACCATTAATTTTTAGTTCATTTCAAGTTTTCCTGGGAAGTGACAGATGTCTTCATTAAAGTGACATTTGTGAGTGTTATGTTTTCTTCATTGATATAAGAATTTTCTGTCAGATCCAATCTGAAACTTAAATTTTCTCCCAACCTATTAATATACTTCATCCTCTTCATTGTGTATTTCTTTTTCCTAAAGAAATACTGTCTTTACAAAGATCTGAAAAGCTTTTATTACAAGTCACTTCTTAGTGGCAGAAAAACAAGGCCTATGGATTCACTTTTACTTTTATTGATTTTTTTATATTTTATTAATATTTTATCTGAGTTTTCTTTTTTTTAAGATCATTTATTTATTTATTTTTAGACAGAAGGGAAGGGAGGGAGAGAGGGAGAGAAACATCAATGTGTGGTTGTCTCTCACGTGGCCCCTACTGGGGACCTGGCCTGCAACCCAGGCATGTGCCCTGACTGGGAATCGAACTGGCGACCCTTTGGTTCACAGCCCACTCTCAATCCACTGAGCTACACCAGCCAGAGCTATCTGAGTTTTCTTTCCATCCTTTATCCAATAAAGACCACAAAATGATATAGCCTTCACATATTTCTAAATTAGGAGTCTGTAATTTCTCATTTGTTTTATCCAAAAGGTCCAAAAAATCTTTCCACTTGAGTTAAAATGTCATATTCCACTGTGTGAAAGGGACACAGATATCTCTGTATTATTACTTACATCTGCATGTGAATCAACAATTATCCATTTCTATAACCATGAGTGTTGTTATTTGGCTTCCTGGTTTACCTCTTTACCATTGTGTATACACCTTCCCATGATTTAGATTGATTCTTCTTAAGCAGTTTTGGATAAATAAGTCACATTTGACATTTCATTTTGACATTTTTCAAGTGTTTGTCCAAAATTGAATTAAATTTAACAATTACTTTGAAGATTCTCGTGAAACTTGTTATTTGAAAATTATTCCATTTAATCATAACCTCTGAGAGGAAATCTTTCTCACTTAATAGTTTTTTTTAAGATTTTATTTATTTTTAGAGAGAGAAGAAGAGAGGGAGAAAGAGAGGAAAAGAAATATAGGCCTACAACCCAGGTGTGCACCCTGACTGGGAATTGAACCCGCAACTTTTTTTTTGGCACTTCAAAAGGATACTAACCATTTTTTCAAGCCTGTCCTTCCAGATGTTGGTTGGCTAGTACAGTTGTTCTCTCATTTTGGCATGCATCAAAATAACCCCAGGAATCTGTTAAAACATCAATACTGGCCAGACCCCATTCAGTGTTCTGGAGCAGGGCCCAAGAATTTTGATTCCTAACAAGTGTTCAGAGGAGGCGGATACTGCTGGTCTTAGTCCATTTGTGCTGCTGTAACGAATGCTCTAGACTGCGTAGCTTAAACAAACATTCACTGCCCATGGTTCTGGAGGCTGGGAAGTCCAAGGTCAAGGAGCCAACGGATTCAATGTCTGACGAGGACCCGTTTCCTGGTTCATAGATAGCCATCATTTCTTTGTGCCCTCACAGGGTGGAAGGGGCAAAAAAACTCTCCAGGGTCTATTTTATAAGGGTTTTAATCTGAAGGCTCCACCCTCATGGCCTACTCCCCTCCCAAAAGCCCCACCTCCTAGTACCATAACACATGGATTACAACACTTGGATTACAACACACGGATTTCGGGAGGACAAAGCATTTATTATATAACTGCGCAGGCCTGGGGCATGCACTGTGAAAAGCTAGTGCATTTTTATTTTATTTATGTGTAATTAAAAATAACCAGAACCATGATGAGCTCCATGAATCTTCATAACCTTTAAGGTCGTTAAACATATTTATACATTCTATAAACTCAGATATGTAATCTTTGTCTTGTTCAAAATAGCTTACCAGCCAAACAATATATGTGACCTTTTGTTTTCAAATAAACTGGGCTAGCATCTTATATCAGTCTTACAGTCTCCTTCCATATTTTCTGTAAAATGTTTACAAAGAATTTTTTTCATTAACATGCTGCTGAATCTCTATAAAAAATGATGAAGATTTTGGGGAAAGCACTCTACTTTCTTTTTATCAAGTAGTACTGTAAGATATCTATCCTAAAAGGCCAAAGTGTGATGTTACAATAACTATCAAGGTCAAAATGAAACTGCTGCTGACAGTTCTGTGTATTCTGTTGATCTAAGAAATTGTTTTTCTTTACAATAGAATTAATCTTCCCTTTGTTCTACTGATTCCTGTTAGGAAAGGTCTTGAATCTCATCATCATCTTTCTCTCCCCTGTTATTTTCATCATTTACATTCTTTTGGTTGCCATCATTCTTTCCCTTGTCTTCATATTTTGATCGTGAGAATTTATTTTTAACAAAAGTTTTTTGACATGTTGACATTTTTGAAGCTCCTGCTAATCTTTCACTTTTTGTTTTTGGCTTCATATACGACTTCTTTCTCTTTATGTATAAGTTGTGGAATGACCAAGAACTCTAAAGAAATACATAAAATTAATCTAAAATTAAGGTCTATATATTTCTAAACCACTTCTGTTATTTTTAGCAGAATAACATTGTGATCACATTGTTACATTGACCGTACACCATATACATTGAGCTATTGATGAAACTATATAGAAGTTTAGTTACTGGACAAATTAGTTCTTAAGCCATTTTATACTATTTATGGCAATTCTGCATGCCACCTCTTCTGGAACTTCCAGGTCTCATCTGGAAAGATTGAATAGTTGATGCGGTGAGCTAAGATACAATTTGATAGGTGAGATGGTTAAACAGGTTCCTTCACATGTAGATGTATTAGATATTTTTCGATCTGCTAGAGATTTATGTCATACAAACAATTCACATAAAGAAAAAATGTTTACTGAATATATTATTCAAACAAATGACCTTTAATTTTGACTAGGTATAAGCAGCAAATCTTCCTTTTTTAATTTTACATATACAATGAGTAGAAGAATGTTCAACATTCTAAACTGTGACTATCGACAGTTCAGCCTTCGTTTCTCTGGCCTCCATCTCCCACAGAGTTCTGGTGCCAGGTCTGCAGTCTGCACACTTCACAGCACGACGCCAGGACTGTCGGTGTCAGGGTCATTCCTGGGAGCCGCTCCTGCATGGCCAGCAGTGACTCCAATGCACCAGAAGTGATGGTGAATCTCTAATTTTCTGCCATCATTTTATATAAAAATGTTTTAGGTATGGTAACTTTATAGTTTAATCTAGCCAGTCCAAGATGGTGTCAGGACAAAATGAGGAAAATGGACATTATTCAGAGATTCTCAACTTGACAACTTGTCACATCAATGAAATTGAGTTTTCTTTTTGTCGAGGAAGGGCATACTTTCAGTCTACTAGGGAGCCTTGTACAGTATGGAGTCAGGAAGCACTTTTATTTCTTAGAAGTGGTACTGGGTGAACGAAGGGGATAAAAACAGTGCACATTTGTCATGTTTTGCTATTTTTGAGGATACCGCCAATTTATGAGCAGAGCCTACCTTCCCCCACAGAAGTTGAAAATGCCTGCACTCTGGTTGGGAGGACACTTGTCCCAGACTTCACCTACTGGATGTGCCTACCACAAGGCAAAATGTAAAGAAATAAAGACCATCTGGAATCCATTCTGACTGGGATGGTGGCCAGAGGGCAGCTATACAAGGTCTTTCCAGAAGGTACCCAGCCATGTAATATGAAAAATGGAGACATTATTGAAGAAGATACAAGATACAAGAAACACGAAACACTGTACATAGGACAATGACGCCTCAGTCCCCTGTAAAGTAGGCACGTTGGGACCTCACACAGTTCTCCCAATCACCATTGGCTGCCCCGTCACATTTTCCTGAATCTCACTGATGGTCTGAAATCTCTTCCCTTCCGAAGGTGATTTTTAGTTTTGGGAAAAGCCAGGAGTCACAGGGTGCCAATTCCAAACTTTAGGGAGACTGAGTCACCTGGCTGATTTGATGTTTTGTCAAAAGTCTCTGCATGAGACGTGATGCATGAGCCATGATACATGAGCAGGCGTGTTGTCATGATGAAGTTGCCAATCACCAGCTGCCCACGCCTGCGGCCTTCCGAATCATCCAAATAGTTTCCGTGAGGAATGTTCAAGCTTAACACAAAACTTGATGTAGATTTGTTTCTCTACTCGCTCAGGCCACACAGCACACATGCTCACTCAACAGCATCTACTGCCCCCACTGACTAGTACAGGGAAGTCGCCATTGTTCGCACACGCACATTCCAGTCCACTCTCCTGCCAGGCTGCACTGAGGTCACCCAAACCGTCGTCATGACTGTATTTTGCCATGTATAATGCACTCCTGTGTATAATGTTCACCCATGTTTTTCACTCAAACTTTAAGGAAAAAAAACTTTCGTTTTAATTTTTTAATTCAATTTTTTATTTATTTATATTTAGAAACAAAACCGATTATTGTATTCCAGGGTATTATTTTGCATACAGATATTGTTATTGCTTTCTAGAGTTATACTTTTAATGCATAAGCATAAAATAATTAAAAACATTTATATAGATACAGAATTAGGACTACCCATGTAAAATGCACATTGTTATTGTTCCCTCAATAGTTTTGGCAGAAAAATGCGCATTATACACAGCAAGATATGGTCTATTTACAATGGCTGTATTTTCTCCGGACAGCCCTGATATATTCAGTGCCAGGGCAGCAGTAACCAGGGACAATCGCCTGCGCTCAATCTTGAGGTACTTCCATCAGATGACTCCTTCGATGTGAACTAGGAAACTGATTCTGGCTATGAAGATTCTAAGCCTGATTCGCTACCCCCCAGCCATGCTGTATTATTTTGCTGCTGTAATTAGCCAGTATCTGCAGCTAAAATCACTGAATGCTATAAAATAAACATCAAAACTTTGATGAGAAAATTTATATTTAGACTGAAAAAAATAAATTTTTGTCCACAGATTAAATCTAGACCATCTGCAAGTTTTATGAAGTACAACATGAATATTTTAAGAATGCATACAACTCAACAACAAAAAAAATAAGTAAAATAATCTGATTAAAAAACAGCTACAGGGCTTGGATAGACATTTGTCCTAAAGTGACATACAAAGGCCTAACAAGCATATGAAAAGGCAGTCAGCATCTCTAATCATCGGTGAAATGCACGTTAAAACCAGTCCTGACAAATGTGCCTCAGCTGACCAGGCATCGTTGTGCAAAGCAAAAAGTTGCTGGTTCAATTCCTGGCCAGGGCACATGCCTGGGTTGCAGGTTCAGTCCCTGGTCAGAGTGTATACCAGAGGCAACAGATTGATGTTTCTCCCTCACATGGGTGTTTCTCTCCCTCTCTGTCTCCCTCCCTTTTCTACTCTCTAAAAATAAATAACCTTAAAAACATAATAAGGTATCACCTCACACCCATTAAGATGTCCACTATCACATAACAAGTATTGGTGGTTATATAGAGAAGTAGAAACACTTGTGCACAGTTGGTAGGATTGTAAAATGGTGCAACTATTATGAAAAAACAGCATGTCAGTTACTCAAAAATTAGAATTGGCAGAAATCCCATTTCTTGGTTTATATTCAAAAGAATTGAAAGTATGGTCTCAAAGAGATATTTGCACATCCATACTCTGAGCAATACTATTCACGATTACCAAAGGTGAAAGCAATCCACATGTGTATCGATGAATGAGGGGATAAAAACATGTAGTATTTACATACAATGGAATGCTACTTAGCCTTAAAAAGGGAGGAAATTCTGTCACGTGCTATATTATGGATGAACCTTGAGGACATTATGCTAAGGGAAATGAACCAGTCACTAAAGGACAAATACTGTATAATTCCCCTTATATAATGTTTTAGGGGAACTCGCTCAGAGATGCAACATGGCTACAGCAGCAAAGGCATCTGGGAAATGTTGGACTCTCTTTAACCTTCTGTGACGATTTAATGCTCTGTAGCCTCAGGCTTGGCTGGTTACCCAGAAACCCTGAATGCTGCCCAAAGATAAACGTCATGCCCCCAGGAAGGAAGTTAATGAATGAAAAGAAGGTGGATAACTGCCCGATGTTATCTGTTAATTTAGGAATGCACTGCTTTTTCTGGTGGTCTACATGACTATCCACCATATGATTTTACTATTAACCCCCCTATAAAAAGAGCCCCTGTCCTAGGATAGGTGTGAATAATCCCCAGCCCACCAGCACTGGGAGCCCAGCTGCTTTGCCCACATATGTAAGTTTCTCCTACTAAAGCTCTTATGACTTGGAATAAGGCTATGTGTCAGTTCTTCAGAATCAATCCTGAATTTAGACTTACAGAGCTTTCCCCGCAACAGAAACATTCAATACTCAGAGCAGTCAACATCACAAAGACAGAAAGTAAAATAGTCATTGCCTGGGAATAAAGGGTAAAGAAAAGACAGAGTTATTGTGTAATAGGTGCAGACAGAGTTTCAGTGTCACAAAATGAAGAGTTATGTAGAAGGATGGTGGGGATGTTTGCATAACACTGTGAACGTATTTAATACTACTGTGCATTTTTAAATGGTTAAATGGAAAATTTTATGTTATGTTTTTTACCACAATAAAAAACACAGATAAGCCCTGGCCAGTGTGGCTCAGTGGACTGAGTGCCGGCCTGTGAACCACAGTGTCGCCGGTTCCATTCCCAGTCAGGGCACATGCCTGGGTTGCGGGCCAGGTCCCTGGTTGGGGGCTGGAGAGAGGCACACACTGATGTTTCTCTCCCTCCTTTCCCCTCCTCTAAAGATAAATAAAAAATATTTTTAAATATTTAAAAATAAAACCAATATAAAAAATGCACAAATAAAATAGTTTAATTTTTTTTAAAAACTCACAGGTCTTAGCCAGTTAGTTCAATTGGTTGGAGCATCACCTTGATATGCCAAGGTTGCAGATTTGGTCCCTGGTCAGGGCACATCCAAGAAGTAACCAATTAGTGCATGAATAAGTGAAACAACAAAGGTGGAACAACAAGCTTAAGTTTATCCCTCTCTCAAAAGAAAAAAAAAAAAAACATGTACAAAGAAAGAAATCCAAAGAGAAGGTAAGGAATATCTCCTTCAAGAGTTTTCACAACTCTCACTTCCTTACAATACTGTAGGTTATTAAAAGGCAATATATGAAGAAATTAAAAGATATGGACAAAGAAAAAAATACCCTCATGCCAAGTATGTCTTCTTTTTCTCTCAATTAAAATGGGTTTCTCTGCAGTTGGTACTGTTTGGATACTACTTTTAGGTGGTGAGATAGAAGTAGAGGAGACAGCTGTCCCTCCTGCTGAATATAAAACTTTTTATTCTGATGAACATAATTTGATTTACTAATGATAGGAAGTTATTGATGAGAAACAGTTTTTTTGAGAATGGAGTTCCTCAGAGACATGTAATGAAGTTGTACAGAGAGATTCAGCACTATAAAAAGATAACAAATAATCTTGGACACACACAATTCAAAGCAAATAAAGACAGACACATACTGGGCAGGTTACATATACTCTGATGGAGCAGCGGGGGGAGGAGAGGCTAGGCCGTCATTCTAAAATGGGTTTGGAACGGCTGATGCTCGCGACAGTCTCCTGGCACCCATGCCTAGTGTGCTAAATGGCTACTGGAGTTTTTCTGCCTGAGGAAAAAATGCCCCATCATTCTGCAGATTCCATTTAGAAATAGAAGCCATAAGTCAAAAGCAAGGCATTTTATTTGGAGTTACTATTACTATATATTTCCCTGTGAAAGAATTGCTCCTGAGAGAGTTATATATTTTAACCAATTTGTCAAGGCTTTTATTTTTATTATACAAATGATGACAGAAATGTGTGTTCGGACTGACATTTAATGTTTCTTTCAACCCCAAGCTTTTATAATAATGCCACTTTTAAGAGAAAAATCCAACAAAGTATATGTCCTTGAAGCTTCTAAGATAGATGTTGTCAGGAATACTGATTTTATCTTTTACTACAAGGTTATCATATTATATTAGAGAAGTCTTACATCCTAGTAAGTTCAAATGTGCATTCCTGATTCAACTGTTCTTCCAAAGTTTCAAAACAACTATTAAAAATATTAACTGACTACACTGAAGGAGAAATTCCCAAAAGAAAAACTCTATCTTCTAATATCTGTTTAATTCTACAACTAGAATAATAAAAGGTAGGTGTAGGCATCAGAATGTCTACTGTGAATATTATTTAGATTTCCCTCGAGTGCTTTTAAAAAGATGGCCAATGTTATGGATACCATTAATGTACATTCCCCCAAACTACAGTTATTTTACTGTGACATTAACTCGCACGTTCTTAGGAAAACATCCACTATGTTCTAGAGTACAAGATTTAACACAATCTCTGGTTTGAGGTTTATTATTTTGACACCATGGGACAGACTTAAATCTACCCTTAAGTTAAATTCTATGTCCATAACTGTATTGATCAATATAATGCTAGCTGCTACAGTTGAGAAGATCCTCCAAATCTCGATGACTAACCATAATTCATTTCTCATTAGGAGGGGAGTCCAAAATCATTTCCCTGACAGGGGACTTCACATGGACTAATCCAGGGGCTTAGGCTTCTTTCCTCCACAGAAATCTAGTGCCTTAGAGTCCTCTCCAGCCAGCCAGCAGAGAAAGAAGGGAGGATCACACACGGGAAGTTGCTTGGGCCCATCCTGGAACAGCATTTCATCCCCACTCACTTTCCACTGCCCAGAGCTCACTCTCAGGGGAGGGAAGACTGGGGCTTTCTGTCCAATGGCGTGCCCAGGAGGAATATGGGTTGGGGAGCAGCTGGCCAATATCTCTCCTACATATGATGTTTCACTCACGTTTTCTGACTCCCAAACTAATATTTATTCTACTATATTTCTCTAACTTTTCTAGAAACTCCACTGGTATATATCAAAGTGAATAATGCTAGTACCTACAAAGGATGTTGTGAAGTCAGAGTACGAGCTGAAAAATGGCCAAATTCTGGCCATAAAGGGAGACTTTGTCTCTCAAGAGAAAGAGTGACATCGGTCGTACTCAGTCAGTCAGGTCTCTACTAGTGATTCTTCTTCTCTTCCAGGAGGAACATTTATCTGCTAAAGCCTCGTTTTCTTATCTGTCCCTGCTACAAGAAATCAAGCTCCCTGTAAAACTTATAGAATTTCTTGAGAAATTTTGACTTCATAGTATTGGTACATAATAAACATCCAAGATATTCTGGATATGTTAACTGTTAAATGTGTTCTGTAAATACTTTGTGCTAAGGTCACAGCAAGTGCTTAATAGAAGCTTATGGATTATTGTTTGAAATTTACTTTTTTAAGTAGGTATAGTGGAAATGGTTGAGCCATGCTTTTTTACAACATGTACACCATGTAAACTTTTAAAGACTAAATTTAAAACCTGAAAACAAGGCTCAGATAGACATTATGGCATGCTTGTTCTTAGGTCTCCAAGAGAAAATTAAAAACAAAATCAACTCTACATTCCCCTTTGGATGTAAAAATCAATAGAATAAGATGGCAGCCCTGGCTGGTGTAGATCAGTGGATTGAGCACTGGCCTGTGAATCAAAGGGTCACTGGTTCAATTCCCAGTCAGGACACATGCCTGGGTTGTGGGCCAGGCTCCTGGTGTGGGGCACACAAGAAACAACCACACATTGATGTTTCTCTCCCTCCCTTTCTCTCTCCCTTCCCCTCTGTCTAAAAATAAAATCTTAAAAAAAAAAGATGGCAAGAAGATGACTTTGATAACTAATAAATGAGTTATAATAAGATAATAAATCAGTTATCTTAGACATTTCAGGTTTCTTTAATCTCAAACAACATGCCAGACACAATCCTATCCTTTAAAATTATAAATAAAATTAAATGCTCTGACCATATTGTCTGACTCCATGTCTAGTTAATTATAAAATAGCATATTATCTATTGAAGAAATAGTTTGAATTCTGAGATTAAAAATATTATTACAGGTTCAAAAGATTTTCTATGAAACCCTTGGCTTTTGATATGTTTGGGACTTAGAATTCTTTGGAGTTAATATTTGTGAGTCATAAACTAAGGAGTTTGAAATATCCCAGAAGCACATACAAAATGTTAATATTTCTTCAGAAAACCATACAAATATTTACACTAAAAAAGATAAAGACCATCAATACTTGCATGTCAATTTAGATCAGGTTTTGCCAAAATATGAGCTTGCCACAAATTTACATAAAAAAATTTTGAGAGGTTTTTGGATTTTAGAATTGTGGGTAAGAACTGTGGTTTCACAGTCCAATTAAATTTTCAATGTTTAAACTAGACATTATTTCTAAACTGCCTCATTATGAAGCAATTTTAATGTATTACAATTACTTAAATACCTCAAAAATTTCAAACCACTCTTGTATGATCAAATTTACAATGTTTTTGATGGTTTCTAGTCCAGCATGTAAGGATCTTAAAAGATGTTACTCAGTTCTAACAAGTCAAAAGGCAAAAAAAAAAAAAAAAAAAAAAAAAATCCACAAATCTTCCTAGACCCCCGGGAGAAGTGAGGTCACGGGCCAAACTGCCACTCCTCCAGGACAGAAGCTGGGAGATGCAGAGAATCATGACTTCGTGGAGCAGAAACCCACATGCACAGAAACCAGGATCAGGGAGAAAAACCTCAATAGTAACTGATGAACTTCGGGAGGTTCAATGTGACCAAGTCCGAGAAATTAAATAAAAACTCCAGGGGGACCAAGCCATGGGGAGGACCTTGTCTGGCAGTTTGTGATTTCCTCCAGGAGTCTACCAGGATATGATCATGAAGATTAGAGAAAAACAGGGGGAAGGGAAAGTAATTATTTTGAAAAAAATCCAGAGCATCCCACTCTTTTCAAAAAGGCCTGCTCACAAGAGAAACTATTTTACCAAAACCTTAAACTACTGGAGTTTTATCAGGGCTTAACTGACTTGATGAAAGAAAAATACCTGACTCTAGTCTACTCTTAGCCTTCCAAGTTGGGGGAAGGAAATACCAACTCCTTCTAGAAATTCTGTACCACCTAAGAGGGTGAAAAAAAAAAAAAAAGGACTGAGAAGCACTTGTGAAGTTCACAGCTGAGGGGCATGGAATCACTATGAGGTTGGCCAAAACGTTCATTGGTTTTTTTCTGTAAGATGACTCCAGTAGCACTTAGTTGTCTTTAAATTCATTTGAAACAATTTTGTTAGATTGTTTTGTGACAGCTGTCATATCAGCGTGCATTTAAAAAAATTTACCAAAATTGGTGAATTTTTGTGTAGCCACTTTATGGAGAAGGTGCTGTGACTGACAGAACATGTCAAAACTGGTTTGTGACGTTTCTTAGTACTATTAACATTATGGCTAAATAAGTCTTTGCTGTGGGTCTGTCTTATGCCTTGAAAGATGTTTAGCAGCAGCCCTGGTCTCTACCCACTAGAAGCCAAAAGCGGGAGATAGCCGACATACTCAAAATATCCAAAACAATGAAGTTATTGGTGGAAATAAATGTGTCTTTTATTTTACAGAAAAAAACTAAATGGACCTTTTAGCCAACCCAGTATATTGCAAACTCGAGGTCAACCACTTAAAAAAGAAGTATTTTTGATATCTAAAAAAAGAGAGAAAATGGAATTACATAAAATATTCAATTAAAGCCACAAAAGGCCGAAAAAGAATAGTGGGCAAAAATAGGAACAATGAACAAGGCCAATAAATGGAAATCAGTGAAAAGCATGGTAGATATTATTCTAACTATATCACAAATCATTTTAAATGTCAGTGGTCTAAATATACCAATTTAAAAACACCAGTTGTCAGAGTGGATCAAAAACAAGATCCAAGTATATGCTGTCTACAAGAAACACATTTTAAATATAAACACATAACAGATTAAAAGTAAAGAAATGAGGAAAAATCTCCCATGCTAACACTAACCAAAAGAAATCAGTAGTAGTTTTATTAATTTCAGACAGAGGAGACTCAGGTCAAACAAAATTATCATAAGTAAAGAGAAACATCACATAATGACAAAGGGGTAAATTCCCCAAGAAGACATAAGGCTTAATGAATCTGTGTCTAACAACAGAACATTAGTTGAAACAAAAACAGAACAAGAAAAAATAGACGAATCCACTATTATAAATGGAGACTGCAATATCTCTCTACAGAAATGGACATATTCAGCAGGCAGAAAATCAGTAAGAATATAATTACTCTGCAACACCATTAACCAATTTGATTAATAGAATTAACATGTATAGACCACTTCATCCAGCAACAGCAAAACACATTATTTTCAAGCTCACATGAAACATTCTGCAAGATAGAGCACATTTAGACCGCTAAAAGCACCTTGACAAATTTAAAAGAGTAGAAATCATATAATATAGACTCTTGACCACAGAGGAATTAAACTAAAAAATGAAAACAAAGATAGCTGGAAAATCCCCAAATATTTGGAGATTAGACAAAACTTCTAAGTAACACATGGGTCAAAGAATAACTCTCAAAACAAATTAAAAATACTATGAACTAAATAAAAACCTATCAAAATCTGTGGGATGCAGTATAAGTAGTATTTAGAGGGAATTTTTATAGCATTAAATGTATATATTAGAAAAATAGAAAGATCTACTACTAGGTTTCCACCTGAGGAAACTTGAAGGGCAACAAATTATATCTAAAGAAACCAGATGAAAAGAAATAATAAAAAATAAAAAAATAGAAGTCAATAAAGTTGAAAACAGGAAATAAAATAAAGAAAATCAATGAAACCAAAACTTGGTTTCTATATAAGCCTCTAGTAAAAAAGACAAAAATTACTATTATCACAAATAAAACAAGTGGCATCACTAGAGATCCATGGATATCAAGAGGATGATAAAGGATTACTATGAAAACTCCTTGTCCACAATTTCTATAGCTCACATGAAAAAAACTAATGCTTTGAAACAATCTGCAAAAACTCACCCAAGAAGACAATGTGAATAGGCCTTTCTCTATTAAAAAAAAATTGAGTCAATAGATAATAACCTTCTGAGAACAGAAGGCATCAGAAGCAGGTGGGTTCACTGGTGTAATCTATAAGACATTTAAGTAATAATTATACTAATTCTCTACAATCGCCTCCAGAGGATAGAAGCAGAGAAAATTCTTCCTAATTCATTCTATGAGGTCAAAATTACCCTACTACCAAAACTAGAAAAACATATGACAAGAAAACTAAAAAACAATAACTTTCAAAAACATAAATGCAAAAATCCTCAAAAAAATATTAGCAAATTGAATCCAACAATGTATAAACAATTATACACCATGCCCAAGTTGGATTTATCCCAGACATGCAAGGCTGGTTGAACACTCACAATTATGATCCATCACATAAACAGATCAATTACATGAACAGGAAAAAGAGTTACATGATTATATCAATAGATGCAGAAAAACATCTGGCAATATCTAACACCTATTCATAATATAAACTTTTGGCAAACTAAAAATAGATAGCAGCTCCTCAACTTCATCATGAACATCCTCAAAAAACCTACAGTTAACATCATGTTAATGGTGAGAAGCTGGTAAGACCATGAACAAAGGCAAGAGTATCCTCTCTCACCACTCCTCTTCAATATCATACTGGGGATCAGCTAAAGTGACATTAGCAGAAAAGGAAATAAAAGATACACATTGGGAAGAAAGAAATAAAACTGTATTGTTCACTGATGACATGATTTTCTATGTAAAAAATCTTTAAAAAATCAAAAAAATCTGGCACTGAGTTATTATAGCAAGGTTACTGAATAAAGATTAATATACAAAAGTCCATTGGTTTCCTATACACAAGCAATGAACAAGTGATTGTGAAATCAAAAGTACAATACCATATCTGTTAGCACATGAATCAGTGAAATACTTAGATACAAATATAACAAAATATCGGATCTATGATGTGAGAAAAATTAAAAAATACTGGTGAAAGAAATCAAATAACTACATAAATTGAATGATACTCCATTTTCACTAATAAGACTAAATATTGTCACGAAATCAGTTATTACCAATTTGATCTAGAGATTCGATGCAGTACCAATCAAAAATCCCAACAAGTTATTTTGTGATATCAACAAAATGATTCTCAAGTTTATATTAACAGGCAAAAGGCCCAAAATAAGCAACAAAATATTGAAGGAGAAGAAGAACAAAGTCAAAGGACTGACGCTTCCTGACCTCGATATTCACTATAAAGCTACAGTACTTAAGACGGTACGGCACTGGTAAAAGAATAGACAAATCAATGGAACACAGAGTCCAAAAACAGACCCACAGGAACAGTCAACTCATCTTTGACAAAGGAATGAAGGCACCGCAATGGAGAGAGAACAGTCTCTTCAATAATGGTGCCGGAACAATAAGACGTCCACTTGCAAACATGTGAATGTGGACATAGGCCTTCTAGCCTTCGTAAGTCTTAACTCAAAGTGGATCGCAGACCTAGATATCAAACACAAAGTATAAAACTCCTGGCAGGTAATATAGAATAAAATCAAGATGACATTGGTCATGGCCATGATTTTTAAATACAACAGCAGAGACAAACACCTATTAAAAGTAATTGATAAAGTGGACTTGATTAAAATTTAAAATGTTTACTCTGTGGAAGACATTGTCAGGAAACTTAGAACACAAACCACATACTGGGAGAAAATATTTGCAAATGACATATGTAATAAAGGCTGTTATCCAAAAAAATGCAAAAAGCTCCTAAAACAAAACAAAACAAAACAAGCAAAACAACTACCAACCCAATTTAACAATGGGCAAAAGAAATGAATAAACACCTCACCAAAGAAGACATTCAGGTAACAAATAATCATATGAAAACTGTTCAAATAAGTATGTCATCAAGATATTGCAAATTAAAATAAAAATGAGACACCCCTATACAATTATTAGAATGGTGAAAATCCAAAACACTGAGAACACACCAAATGCGGGCAAGGATGTGCAGCAATGGGCACTCTCGATCGTTGCTGGCGAAAATGCAAATCGGTACAGTCACTGTGAAAGGCAATTTGGCACTTTCTTACAAAACTAAACATATTCTTACCATATGATCCAGCAACCACGCTCCTTGATATTTACCCACATGAGCTGAAAACTTATGTCCACACAGGAACCCGCACACCAATTATTATAGCAGAATTACTTATCATTGTTAAACTTGGAAGCAACCAAGATGCCCTTCAGTAGGTGACTGAATAAATAAACTGGTACATCCAGACAGTGAACTACAATTCAGTATTAGAGAGAAATGAGCTATCAAGCCAAGAATATACATGGAAGAACTTGAAATGCATGTTACTAAGTGAAAGCAGTCTGAAAATGCCATGCTGTATGATTTCAACTACATTCTGGGAAGACAAAACTACGAAGACAGTAAAATGAACGGCATTGTGGGGGTAGGGGACAGGGAGGGAGGGAGAAATGGGCAGAGGACAGAGAATTTTTGGTGGACAGATGTCATTGGACATTTGCCCAAATCCATAAAATGTACAATGCCAAGACTAAATCCCAGTGTAAATATGGGCTTGGGTGATGGTGATGTCTCAGTGTGGGTTCACTGAATGTGACAAACTCCCCCTCCGGTGCGGGATGTTGATAGTGGGATGTTGAACGTGTGTGGAGACGGGCTACATGGGAACTAACTCTAGATTCCACTCATGTTTGCTGTGAATCTTAAACTCCTCTAAAGAATAAACTATATATATATTTAAAACTACAACAAAAACACTTTGTTTTTTATATGGAACCATTGTTGTTTTCAAACCACTCATTGGATCTCTGGCTTTCTTTTTGTCACTTCCTTTCTTTCAAGGTCTTTAAATTCAGCTAAACCAGTTAGTTGCCCATTTGCCTTTAAATCAGATTTAATCATATAAACTTGCTATTTCTTCTAAGTCAAAAAAGTCAAATATTGACAATTTCAAGTTGCTCGAGTAAATAGTTTAACAATATAAAGAAATAAACTACAGTAAAAAACCCAGCGTCTAACTTGTAAAGAAAAACAAATCTTATTAAAGATGACTTCTTTCTGGCTTGAACAGACTAAAGAGATTATCTGCCCATTAACCAAGATACAGTCTGTGCAAAAATATGTTCCAGGATTATAGAAAACTGGTCTTCACACCTTATACATAACAATATGGACCAAATTTTTTTCTTGCCACAGGGCCATATCTTTAACAACAGGGTCACAGGGATATACTTTTTCCTACCAACAAATTAAATCACAATAAATTCACAATACACAACACATTCCGAAAAAATGTAATGCAAGCTGAACCCTGACCCAACTTTCACTCTTCCAGCTCTGCTAGGCCCAAATATACAGGGAAATGTACCTCCAGTTACACACCAGGGTAGACCGGCACAGAAATAGTTTCCTAGGTTGGCACAAGTGAATTTGCAAGCTTCCCAACGCTGGTCCATTTTATCATTAAAACACAAAACAAACCAAAACCAAAACAACAACACAAAAGCAAGTGTGTTTTGTTCCTTTATCAGTTCTGGAAAAATATATAGTGGCTTCAAGGTTTTACAGATTATCAACATTGGTCCAAGGGCTAACTTTAATTCAATTCCCCCTCCCCTGTTTGCAGTCTGTGTGACCTTAAATGATTTATTTCACCTAAGTTACAGGTTCTTCATTACAACCTGAGGATAATCACTGTACCTGTCTCACAGGATTGCAATGAATGAACGAGATGCTGTTTAAGAACAAAACCTAATTGAAAATGATTTCCCAAAGAGAGAAATGCTATAATGCATCAAACCAGTGACTGAAGTGAAGGCTATAGTATAAATAAACATTTTAAATATTATTTAAAAATTCTTTTTAAAAATAAAATCATTCTTACATGGATAATACCAATAGTAAAACCTCAGGAGGTCATTTTTGAACGGAATTCTTTGACAGCTAGAAAATTCAGGCATCTGGAAGTATTTCTCTACTTATACACATGTATCCATTGACCAGTGGGGAAAACAAACACAAGCACTAAGTGCCTAAATACTGTACCACCCAACATCCTGACTACTTGAGTTTCAGTAATTTGCATGTCTTTTAAAATACTGGGATTTTAGTTTATCAATTATTCACAGTTATGCCTGATTTTAAAAAAAAGATCTTCTTTTAAACAAATTTTTCCTTTAGACCAATATTGAAAAATCCTCATATCTTAGTCTTCCTTAATATTTCTTATTATAGAGAAACACACCAAATGACACAATCCTGGGTGAAATAAAATGCAATCGAACATTTCAGTGTTGCAGCAAAGGCTCTACATTCAACAGATTTTAGGTAAAATTCTAACCATAATCTATCTTTGGTGTGGGGAAGAAAGAGATTTTAAATGAAGACAAATTTCTGACTTCCTCAGTCTCTTTAAATGGACAGCTCATCATCACAGACTTAAGCAGATAGTCAAAGAGCCAATAGTTATTACCCATTTTGATTTTCACAGATAAAGAAATTGGGATATAGATGTGTAGATAAATAATCACCAGAATTAGTTTTAAGCCTTGATCAAATCAACCACATTTTACTACTTTAAGACAAAATAAAATAAACCAGTACAGAGAAACACATATGCCTGATATAAAATACATTTCTAATGTTGGGTTACACACTATATCCCCTTCTGTTTATCAGTTTGAAAGGGACATTTATTGAAACAGTATTAGCTAGTAGATCTGTTGACATAATGTCTATTAACACACTTTTAATAATTTTTAAATAACTAACAATATTGTTCTATTTTACAAATGGGTGGTGCTGTAAACCACAATATATAATACAATGAAGTCAATTTACATAAAACAGGGAAGTCCAAACAGCTTTCTGCTAAGAGCTAAATCATATACTTAATATTTTATGAAAACAAGTATTTTTAAAAGGGATATTTAATTTGAAATTCAGAATTAACCTCCAAGTTTATTATTTCCATTGTATAGATCCCTGAATAGGTTTAAATAAAGACATAATCCTCCTACAACAAAATTAATATCAAACTCAATTTATCCTGTTTGATTCTTGTTATAAGAGAGAAGTTTATAAAAACCAAAAGTCTTTGTGTAATTATTATCCTCTGTCAGTTAGTGACTGGAATGTATCTTACTGCTCTGAAACAGTTAATGTTTCCACCCCCAAAGTTCCTAATTTACAGACTGAGAGTACTTTACAACTCAAGAACTGTACAAGGACATTGAGCATTTTTATTTAGAAAATAAAAGCTAAGCTATTTTATAGGCTAATGTACAATACTTTGTTACAACAAAAGAATATTGATTTTTACAACTAGTTTAATAAGGATTAAAATATCGACAAATTATCGGCTGTTATTTAACATGCTATAGAAAAATCAATCCTTAATCCTTAAAGGTGAAGGGATTAAGCCAAAACAAACAAAGCAAAACAAAAAAAAACCACTCATAGACACAGAAAACAATATGGTGATCACCAGAGGAAAAGGGGTGGAGGGAGGCAGAAGAGGGTACAGCGGGACAGATGGCAATGGCAAGAGACTTGACTTGGGGTGGTGAGCACACAGTGCGGTACACCAATGACTACAGAACTGTACACCTGAAACCTGTATAATTTCATTAACCAATGCCACCCCAATTAATTCAATAAAAAATCCTTAATGCATAAAAACCTAGCTTAATGCTTCAAATTACTCCCAGCCTTGGCGGTGTTGCAGATAATGTAAAACTCATATTCTGACCCCTCTAAAAGGGTTTTAGCATAGTAGTAACACCCAATCCACTATGTGTCTTAAGGAAGTGAGGAACAGTCACACAATTTTACTTATTTTGTTTTTGATTAGGGAAAACAAACAGCAAACATAATGAGGGATCACATGATATTTCCTGGGGGAAATGCATTTCGTGTCATGTCACAACGACTTCGTTAAGTTTAAGTCTGCAGAGCTGACACAGAGGGTAGGTCGCAGCGTCCCACAGGCAGACACCGCCTGGAGAGCAAACCCCCTACTGTGCGGAACTCAGGAACTAACTGCCAGGGTCTCCGCGTTGAAAATTCTGAGAGCTGAAAATTCGGGGGGGACTCAAATACTGGGGGTGCCCAAAATATTGGGAGAAGCATTTCCAAGAGCTTGACCAAGATTCCCACCGTAAATATCACAGAAAAATCCCCTCGCGCTTCAGGCAGAAGAGGAGAAAAGGAGCCACGTGGAAGTCAGCCAGAGCGCCCTGATGGTCTTACATAGGCCCGCCCCCAGGCCTCGCCTGCGGGCCTTTTTCACCTGCGGGGGGGGGGGGGGGCGGGTTATCGGAACTGGGAAGGGAAATGACTAACTCCAGGCCACTCAAGCCAACCCGTCCCCCTGCCCCACCTGGGGAGGAGGAAAAATCTGAGAAACACTGGCGAAGTTCACAGTCAGGGGCACAGCCTCAAGGAGACACGGAGACCTAATCACGGGATTATAGCACCCGCCCCGACCCCGCACACCTCACCACCACATCAGGGAAGGCTTGTTTACAGCAATTTCTTTTTCACCAGGTACTTTGAATCCGGCCATCAAGAAGAAATTGTAAGGCCAAAAATATAACTTAGAGAGATAGCAGCATCAAAATCAGACATGGCAGGGATCTTGGAATTACAGACTGGGAATTTTTTTTAAACTATGATTAATATGCTAAGGACTCTAATGGATGAAGTAGACAATGTTAAAGTAAAAGAGATCAGCCTTGAAAATTCCTGGAGCAGGCAAAACCAATTAGTCATCTAAACAAAGCTTAATTTAGCTGATTGCAAGACTAACTGGACCTGGGTCATTTTTTCCTATGTCTCTGGAAATCATTAGCAAAGCTTTTTTCCCCAAAATTGACATGAGGTAACCACTAACCAATTCCCTGACATTTAAGAAAATTCTAAATATTATAACCAAACTCTGTGCAGAATAAATAGTCACTGCCTTCTCCCTATATAACCTACCTCATAACACTACACCTGAGCCTCACTCCATGTTTGGTCTGAGAGCTCCCAGTTCATGAAATCTCTCTTTGGTGTATGCACAATGAACTCAGTTTGGGTTGGCCAAAAAGTTCGTCCGTTTTTTTTCTTAAGATAGCTCTAGTAGTGCTTAGTTGTCTTTAACTTCACTTGAGACAGTTTTGTTAGATTGTGTTGTGACAGCTGTCACATCATCATGCATTTAAAAAACTTATCAAATTAGTGAATTTTTGTGCAGCCATTGAAATATTGAAGCTGGAATAAAATATGAAATATTTTTGGCACATTATACTGTATTATTTCAAGAAAGGTAAAAACGCAACTAAAACAAAAAAAGATTTGTGAAGTGTTTGGGTGTGCTGTTACAATGGATAGTTTCTTGGTACTACTGACATTATGCTCAAAGAATTATTTACTGTGGGGCTGTCTTAGGTATTGGAAGATGGTTAGCAGCAGCCCTGGCCTCTAACCACTAGAAACCAATAGGAGATAACTGACGTACTCAAAATATCCAAATCAATAAAGTTATTGGTGAAAATGAAAAATGTGTCTTTTATTTAAGAGAAAAACTAAATGGAATTTTTGGCCAACCCAGTTCTTTGGTAATTCACTGGTTTTAATTCTGTTGTTTCTGAACTTTTGACAATAGCATGCAAGAAAGAGATAGGCACTAAAGAAGAGGGATAAAAATCTGAATGAAAAAAACTGTGCTAGGGAAAAAAATGCTGTAACAAATAAAGACTGCTTTTTGACAGGCTTACTAGTAGACTGGATACAGCTGAGAGAAAGAATCTTTAAACCACAGGTGGCACACGCAAGGCCCGCAGGCTGAATCCAGCCCTCCACCTTGTTTTCTCTGGCTAGGCACCTTGTTTCTACCCGGCAGCAGCACTGAGCTCTCGCTTAACGGTTAAGGAGTAGTTACATTTACAGTCCTAAAATTATATTCGGCCCTTGAAGGCAACCGCCAGGCTGGCGTGGCCCCCGGTGAAAATGAGTTTGAAACCCCTGCTCTAAGCTAAAGGATATAGCAGTAGAATCCTCAAAATCAGAAAAGCAAAG